>JAZKJV010002151.1:0-212965 GCA_037367405.1 Ottelia alismoides
TAATTACAACAAAAAAAGGCTGCACGTCCAGACCGGCCTGCTCCAGAACGCCGCCAGCCGCCCGCTCGCGATAGCCGGCACGTCCAGACGGAGCACCTGCAGCCACAGCTAGCCAGCTCTCGGCGCCAGCTCCCCAGCCCTCCAGGCCGCACCGCCCGCGCGCCTCCGCCTGCCCCTGGCGACCAACCCCGCGGTGGCCAGCCTGCTCCCCTCGCCGTAAAGCTCCAACGCCGTCGTCCCTTCCAGCGGGCACCTCCCACCGCTCGACGAGCGCGGCCCCAGCCGCCTTCGCAGGAGCGTGTGCCCTCCAGCCACGTGGTCGCCGCCTCGCCGTCACCGCCTCGCGTGCGGCGCGTGCCCCAGCTCCAACCCCCCCTCTCCACCGAGTGTGCCGCCCTCGTCACCTCACGTCGTCATCCGTGCACCTCCGTGCCACACTGCCACCCGCGACCTCCGTCGCGTGCAGCTAAGAACCGCACCGCCGCCTTCCTTCAGCTTGCCGCGCACCACCACTCAACGCGCCCCGTGGTCGCTGCTCATAGCGCCGCCTACGTCCCCCCTCTCGCGAGCCCTAGCCGCCCCCGCGCCTTGGCTTGCAGGAGAAGTTCAGATCATTTTAATTTTTTTATGCTTTGTGAAAATTGCACAGTCAGCCCGTCATATTTATTAAATTCCAAAAGTGACCTTGAGCACATTACAGTTCATTCCATTTTGATTCTGTAATTGCACGAACAACCCTGTGTTTGAGCATTTAATTGGACAGTTATCTGGCATCAGTTATTTTAATGAAAAATAGCATTTTGATGAGCAACTACTTCTTTATCTCGTGGCTATTTATTTGCATTTTTGTGAGCAGCAGATTATTTGTTAAAAATCAGAGATTGAAAATCAGTGATATTTTACCCATTTAAGCTCTGAAATTCGCACCTATTCATTTATTGCTCCAAAAATTGTGAAAAAAATGTGAATGATGTCTTTAAGTGTGCTTTAATTACAGTCCAAATTTCGTCTAATTTGGAGTTGTCGTGTGCATAAAATAAATTATAGAGCGAATTATGTAATTGATTTTTAGTTAAATACACGAAGATTATTTTTGAGAAATTTCAACTCTCATGGATTCTTCATTAAAATATGGGATAATTACACCAATAACCCTGAGTAATTTCGCAATAACATTCATAACCCCGTATAATCGTGAATTACATGAGAAACCTCGAATAGTCACTCCGTCTTACACCCATAACCCTCCGTTAATTTAAAACGTTAACTCAACCATATAGGTGAGTTAATCTAACCCATTTACTGATGAACGTTCATGATAACTCAAAAAAATGAAAAAAAAATCCCGATGATGGGATGGAAGCTGTGCGCGAGTCGGCGGCAGGGGAGCTTTGTTCCAGCTGTCGGGCTCCATCGGCACTCGAGCAGCGGTGCTCAGGGGAGGAGGCTCCATCGGCGGGTGCTCATGGGAGGGGGCTCCATCGGCGGGAACCAGGTCGGCTTGGCGGGGGGTTGGGTTCCAGCGGGTGGGGAAGTTCCCGTCAAGCAGGCTGCAGTGCACCGGGGCGGGGCGGGTTGCGGTGCTCAAGGGAAGGGGGCTCCATCGACGGGTGCTCAAGGGAGGGGGCTCCATCGGCGGGACTCGTGGGAGGGGGGTGTGTTTCCCGTCGACCAGGGGAGCTAGGAGGTGGGGTGCTTTCCATCGAGCAGGGGAGCTGGGCTCTCCACCAGGTGGAACTGGCGCAGAGAGGGAGAGAGCGGTGCAGAGAGGGAGAGAGGCTTTGCCGGGCGCGTTTGCATGGGCGGGGGGGGCGGGGGTAGTTTGCTTGCACAAGTCCACGGGTGGGGTGAAGCTTGCAGGTTGCTCGGGGAGTTTGCAGGGAGGGTGGGGTGGGAGCTTGCATAGGTCGGCCGGCGGGAGTGAATGGGTTGCAGAGGTCAACAAGATGCAGGTGAGGGGGCTTGCAATTTGCTTGCACAGGTCAATGGGTGAGTTTGCAGGGAGGGGGAGGGGGATTTTTCTTGCATAGGTCGATGGGTGGGTGAAGCTTCCAGGTTGCTAGGGGAGTTTGTGGGGTGGGGGTGGGATTGCAGAAGTTGATTGGGTGGGCGAGGGGGTTTGCAGAGGTCAACGGGGGGCAGGTGGGGGAGTTTGTTGCGGCGAGTGCGGGGGAGATGAGCTTCAACCAGCCACTGCCTCTTCCCTCGCCTTCACCACGCCGCCACCATCCCCATCACCCTTATCTACGGCGCCGCCATCGCCCGCGACGCCCCAGCCAACGCCTCCCTCTCTCCTCGCATTGCCAACGCTGCAGCACGACACCAACACGCCGCTACTGCTCCATGCCATCGCTGCCCTCGATCTGGTCCAGGTCGCTGCATCCCCTCCCTTCTGTCTGTGGTACGAGTGATGATCTTTCCTATATTTTTCCACCTTTATTTCTTGGCTGGGAGGGGCTGGAGGAAGGGGAGGGAAACATCATTTTGTAAATATAAAATATTTTGAAGGGCAAACTTGTCCACAATTAACTGTTTCCGTTGAAGATAACGGAGATTCGAAACGGCACTTGACACAGGGTTATACCATGTAAAGGTTAAGCATTACTCGGGGTTTCTCGTGTAATTCACGATTATGCAGGGTTATGAATGTTATTGCGAAATTACTCAGGGTTATGGGTGTAATTATCCCTTAAAATATCTATTTGAGATAAATAGCTCTCTAGATGATTTGATTTCGTGGATTAATTAGGAATTAAATACGTACAGTCGCTCTGTTTTCAGTAAAAAAATCATAATAATCATAAAGTGTCAGAAAATTCCAAAAAAATTAGTGTAGCTTAATTTCATCATATTTCACTTCCAGCAAATTTTTTATAATTTTCTCATATCGTCTGCACGAAAAATTGCATAAAAACCCCAAAAAAGTTTGCATTTTTCATTTGTGCATTTTAAATCCAAAAATCAAAAAAATCCATTTTGTATTAATCATTGGATTAGGTTCACGGGAAAAATACAACTTGGTCAATTTGGACTAATTTCAGATTAAAATTATTTTTGGCTAAGTTGTTGATTTTCTTTATAACTTAAATCATCCGCATCAGTGCATCTTCATTTTTATTGCATGAAAAAATTAAAAAAATTCACTTGGAAAAACCGCAATCTAATTCATCTAATCTGATCCTGAGTTGTTCCTTTGCCTCCTTGAGTCGACCCTAGGGCTTGCCCAGGTTAAACAAACATAAAATCGCATATTAATTTCATTCGACGATTCATCGATTTGTGCGGTTAATTTTTTATCGATCCGGATTTATCTGACTGCAACGAAATCGTTAATTCGATACCATTAAAAAGGGTAGATCCGAGGTTTATCATCCATATCACAAGGCTCATCTCCCTCACAATCGGTAACACTCTCTCCCTTCTTCCTTGCTCGCCCCTCATTCTGCCCTTTCTCCCTTGCTCGCTTCTCGTTCTACCCTTTCTCCCTCGCTCGCCTCTCGCTCTCACATCGTCTGCCTCCTCTAGTTTGCTTGTTAACAAGTATTTATTTTGCAACGTGTAACCATGTACTCTGCATTTTTTGCAATAACATGTGTATCCTTATCTTTTGTCATACCATTAACAATTGTGTCCCTCCATTAGTCTGGCAGTTTATAAGATGAATCGCACCGTAGTTTTTTCAAACCAAGGTCCAATTAAGAAATATTTTATAACATATTTGCTCATCCTTTCTCCTCTTCGTCCTTCATCCTACAGGTGACGTGGTGGCATGGCAAGGAGGGCCGTCGTGAGTCGGTGGAGAAGGCATGGTGCAGGGAACATGTTGTTGGAGACATGGATGAGAGGGTTGGAGGGGCGACTCTTCTGCATACACCATCTTCTTGCATTCCCCCCACCACAAAAAGCACCTCTTCCCACCCGAAGCTCAAGCACGTCCCCTCCACAACTACAACCACCACCATCACCACGCCTCCATCTCTTCCCTTCTTCTCCCTCGACGCCCCGATATGCACTACCCACTACAATTGCTCATGAGAAGCATGTCGCGATTGGGCCATGCACCTCCTCAGTAAGGTCATGGAGCTCTACAGGTGGAAGGTGCGGTAATAGTTTGAGGGGTATGTTGCATGGTGTTCGCAAGCCATTACTAGTAATAAAGTGCCAACGAGTCTATGATGATGGCGTCGACTTCTTGATCCACAACCATCGAGGCAAAGAGGTCATGGGCAACGTGGAGGAAGAGGAGGGTGGCTAAAAGGAGGTCGGGGTAACATCGAGGTTACGAAAGTTAAGAGTAGGGGCAAAGGTGGGCGAGGAGCAGAGGGGGTTGAGGACAGGGTGGAGGTGACTCAGGGCCATGGTTTGAAAAAATGTGCCTCGAGGCGGAAAGGCACTCGAGGCGAAACGGATGGAGTGAAAACGCCTCGAGGCGACCACCTCGGACCCCTTGGTTGATGTGTGCGCCTCGGATGCCTGAGGCGATTGAGGTGAGGCGAGGCGGTCGAGGCGGGGCAAGGCGAGACGGTCGAGGCGGGGCGAGGCGCAATGTGAGGCATTAGGGTTTTTTTTCAAGCATTTTTTAAAGAAAATAATTAGTTGGTATTTTCATATGTTTATAAAGGCTTAGTTGTTGAGTATATATATATATGCAAGATGAATGCTTAAATTTGACATCTTTCATATTCATATTTACCATTAACATGTCCAGTTATTTCAGTGAACTCTTACTATTACACCCTTAAACATATAAGAAACTGCGTGTGATGTAAATACCCATATAAGAAAGATTTTGGGATGGGGGCGTTGCCCGCAGCAACCCCAGCAAGGGGGTCAATCTGCCCCCACCCCTACCCCCCCCCCCCCCCAGGCTCGCTGATCGGGCAGCGAGATCCCCGTACTGGTAGGGTATGGTGGTACAGAGGGACATCAAATCGTTCTTCATCTGGGTTCAGTAGAACATATGGTTAGGATTCAAATCATATGATTCATATCAATTATCAACAACTTGGATATCTATAATGAGAACTATAGCCAATCACTTTTTCATAAATATTTTAGCGATAGTTATATCTAATGATTTCCTTTTGACGTGGTCAAGGTTGCAAAAGTCGGTAGTCAGTACTCGATCAGTCGGGTCACTGACTAAGGATTAATCGGCAGTCGGACGACTAATCAGATTTAGTCGGACGTTAATCGGCTTTGAATTTTATGATTATTTTAAACATATAACTCATTTTTATACATATATTTACATAGGTTTTGTACATCTTTATACTATCATAATAAAATAAAGAAGTAATTGAATCTAAATAAAACATCAAGCATATTGTAATAAGTTTGCTTATGAAAAACAATAAAATACGGTATCTCTAAGCAAAAATTGGTCGACTAGTGTGCCTAGTCGGAATTAGTTGGTACTCGATCGGCCACCCAACTGACTAGACTAGTCGGACCTAATAATCAGGCTAGTCGGACGACTTTTACAACACTGGACGTGGTAGAAATTTAGTAGAAAGATTTATAGCATTGACATATCCTTTTTTTTCATGCTCTTATCTTCATAATATCATCGTATATTACATTCTTATATATTATATGTTTGTCAGATTAGATTATTTCACGAATAAATATATTTATTATACATTTTGTAATTATTTTCCTATACAAACCGAGGCTTGCGTCTCGACTGTCTCGAGGCTACGTCTCACCTCGCTTCTAGGGAAAATGCCTTGTTCCACCTTTCGTTTTTTCAAATCTTGCTCGGCACGGTAAGGAGGTTGGGGAGAAGTGGTGTGGGCAAGGAGGAGGATCGAGGATGGGATGGAGATGTGCGACGGGGGTAGGAGGTCAGTGTACAAAAGAGAAAGAAAAAGATGAGGAATGGGGAAGAAGAATAAAAAATTACACATGTATCCTTTTCTTTTCTTCTCTTTCCAATTGCACATGTAACTATGAACTAATGTCTGTTTGGGAGGGGAATGAGCGACAACTAACCTTAGGGATATAGCTATTAATGGCCCATGAAGGTTGGGGCAAAAGTGTTATTGCAAAAAAGGTATGGTATACGTGCAATTGCAGAAACTCGGAGGAGCACAAGTATAAAATCCATTTACTTTTTTTCCTTTTTCAAAACAAGATAGCAATCCAACTTAATAGGAAATATAGCTTATGTTTTATTTTATCCACTGATTATATTTTCTTTATAAATGAGGAAAAGAAGATGTACTAGATAAGCAGAGATAGCTAGCCATCAAAATAATATTGGGATTTTTACTGACATGTCCATGTATACTTTTATATTTACATTCTCACCCCTCTATGATTTGTATTTACATCCAGACCCCTGGATAATTACTGCATTTAACACCCTAACACTTACCATTGTTTTTCTCTGCTAATCTAACTACCTCTTGATTAATCTAACCATACGCACAACCAACAATGGAATTTTTTTGTTACATTGCATAAATGGCCCACTTAAATGGTCTAGTGGTAGTGCAGTGTGCCTATCACCCAAAAGATCAGGGTTCAAATCCCCCCTTGTAAAGGTTGCGTTAAGTCGTCGACGGACATCATAAAAGATAGTCGAATCTTTCAACATGGATTTGAGCAAGAATCCATGTAGCCAACCCTACTTATAGTGGGCGAAGACTTTGTCAGTTTTTTACATTTAATGAAAGATATTTAAGAAACTAAAATTGGCATTAAATTTAACAAAATGGAATAATCACAACCAACCCCAATAACTAGGAAAAATATAAACAATAAAAAGACCAAAACGGGAGCGGGACTTTTCTCCAACAAGTCATCCCTCCTTACGCGAAGGAGATGATGACCTCCATCGACGGTGCTCACACACTGCACGTGGTGGTGTCAAGAGGTGGCGAAGAATGTCGAGTGATGCAGCGTGACCCCAAATTATAAGGCCACATTTATTTAATTAATTAGTAGTCAATTTTATTTACGTTTTTAGGTTGTCGATATTGTCTAATTAAATAATTGAGATCGCTTGTGATCTCAACGTTTATTTCGTAGATTTTAATTTGAAATTGGGTCAATTAATTAGTTAGAGTCAATTTAGGTAAGTCGGTTGTCAATTTAAACTAGTTTACTATTTTTGTAAACCCATCTCTCCTATATAAAGAGAGGGTAGTCCCATGTTTTTAGGCAGTCAATGATGAATTAGAAATTGAGATTGTTATCTCTATCCCCTCTCCCTCTCTCTCTCCCTCCACACGATCTCCGCGGTTCTCCTCCTTCAACCTCTCGCATTCCCGGCGAGTTCTCTTCTCCAAACCCCTCGTTCCGACGAGTTTTTCTTCCTCTCAACCCCTCCAATTTCTCTTCTCATCCCATCTCGTTCTTCTACCAAAAATCCACCATACCAAAAAATATATTATTTTGTCGACGCCGAATTTCATTTTTGCATCAATTGGTATCAGAGCATGGACATTGAGTCGTTCCTACGATTCAACGATCCCGTGGCATATTGGCGTCTCAAGCTTGATCTCAACCGCATTTCTCATGGGCCGCATGCGCGTTCGCGTCAACGGAAGTACAAAAAGCGTCTTACGGCATCCCTGAAGGTTCAAGCATGGCTGGACGCGCTAACCGACGAAGAAATCATCGCTAAAGAAGACGGAACGACCGCTGTCCGGATCGTTTTAGAAGAAAAAACCGAAGAAAGGGGTGAAACGCTTGCTGTTCAGAATATTTCAGATCAGTCCCCGTCATCAACGGCAGCCCCCATGGCAGTCCCCGCCCCTCCAGCGGCTCCCCAGGCTGCCCAGGTACCTCTCCTGCCCTCCCCGGCCCGCGCGGCCGTCAGCCCCACCCCGACAACCCCTCCGACAGCCCCATACCCCCCCCACGGCTCCACCTCCGACCACAGTCCAGCACCCTCCTCTCGACCCATCCCCTCCCTCTCTCCCCGATATCTCCCTTTCCCTCCCCGTAACCCTAACCCATCCCCCCCTACCGCCGTCGCTTACCCTCCTCCTCCCCGCCGGCTTCCCCCTGCGCCCTTCCCTTCCCATCCCTTCTCTTCCCCTCTCAATACCGCACCCGCCCCTTTCCCTGTCTCCCTTACGCCGTGCGAGGCAACACTCCTCCATTGCCAACACCTCTGCACGCCGCCGCAGAACCCTGCTCACCCTGCCGCGTCATCGTTCCAACCCTCGCGCCGCCCCTCGCGCGGGCTGCTCGCTACTAACGGCGCCGCCCCGAGCCATCAGGCCACCTCTCGCACCCCCGCCGGCTATCCACGAGCCGACCACCGCGCGCGGCCTTGACCATGTCCCCGCGCCTCTCCGACGCCGCAGCGCCTCCCGCATCCAGCCATCGAGCAGCTGCCGCCTTTTGTTGAGGAAGAAGGAAGCCCTATCGAGATTTGGGGGAACGACATCCCTGGAATTGAGGGAATGGAAAGTGAATTGGAAAAATTGCAGAACAAAAATTCCTAAAACCCATATTTGCAGGAAGGTCCAAGGCAAGAGGAATGTGATGAGATCTGAAGGGGTATGAAAATTGCAGTGGTACCCTCCAATTAGAAAAAACTACAAACGTAATGTTGAAGATGATCGCATGGGAGGAAATTGAAGCCACAATTCATGGATGAACTCTCCAACGACGCGCCTACATCAAGCAATTCGTCAGGAGACGAATTTTTTAAAGTGGATGAGAGTTGATGCAGCGTGACCCCAAATTATAGGGCCACATTTATTTAATTAATTAGTAGTCAATTTTATTTACGTTTTTAGGTTGTTGAGGTTGTCTAATTAAATAATTGAGATCGCTTGTGATCTCAACGTTTATTTCGTAGATTTTAATTTGAAATTGGGTCAATTAATTAGTTAGAGTCAATTTAGGTAAGTCGGTTGTCAATTTAAACTAGTTTACTATTTTTGTAAACCCATCTCTCCTATATAAAGAGAGGGTAGTCCCATGTTTTTAGGCAGTCAATGATGAATTAGAAATTGAGATTGTTATCTCTATCCCCTCTCCCTCTCTCTCTCCCTCCACGTGATCTCCGTGGTTCTCCTCCTTCAACCTCTCGCATTCCCGGCGAGTTTTCTTCTCCAAACCCCTCGTTCCGACGAGTTTTTCTTCCTCTCAACCCCTCCAATTTCTCTTCTCAACCCATCTCGTTCTTCTACCAAAAATCCACCATACCAAAAAATATATTATTTTGTCGACGCCGAATTTCATTTTTGCATCATCGAGCCACCGTAAAGAACGTGAGGGCTAAGCATAGGGGTCGTCGAGTAGATGGATAAAGCCACAAAGGTGCATTTACAATGATCATGGGGATGACCAACACTCATACGAATCGTAAAGAGGATGGACAATGAAACATGATGGTTGTATGCAAAAGAAAGAACAGGAGGTTGCTAGATGTCGGACATGGATGGAGATGATAGAGAACCTGTTGAAGATTACACGTACAAGAACTGCTTCTCAACTACAGCCATTTTGTATGATTATGATGTGCTACTCGTGATGGTTGATATGCATGGATTGGTAGTGTGGACAGTAAGACCAATCTGAGCCAAACAAGCACATGTAAGGAACTATAGGGATATGTGCTACTTTGCATGTGAGATGAAGATGATCGGCTTGGGAAAAATGGATCCAATGGAGCCTGATCACCATAGTGAACTGATATGAAAATATGTTGATTGTGACCTAACCACATGGATGCACGAGATGGGAAGAAATATCTTCTCGCTCACAGTTATACCATACTTGTGTTGAGGTGAGGATTGATATGGCATAGTTGGAGGTCTTTATAACTAGAGGATGGAAGTGCTTCCTTCACTAGTTCGATAGAGGAGGATACAAATGTTCTGAAGTTTCTCTCCTCAGTACATGTGGAGATATTCCTGGAAATGGATATGCAAGTTTGGATATGATAGGTCATGGTGAATCACAATCAATAATGGTAAATGGCAGTGGCGATCCCATCAGTAGCTTGGCATCCTTCTGCAGTTCGTGAATCTAAATTCTATTGTAACTCTTTAATGCGAGTGGATGATGAAGATGAGGCAAAAATAAGGGCAGAGGAGGAGGCTAAGGTGGTGACAGAGTCAGGGCGGAGCAGGGGAAGAGGAGAGGGAAGGGAGAGGAGGTAGCGGGAGTCTATGCATAGGTGGGTCAGAGTCAGAGCGAAAGT
The DNA here is from genome assembly GCA_037367405.1 of Ottelia alismoides. Lineage (NCBI taxonomy): Eukaryota > Viridiplantae > Streptophyta > Magnoliopsida > Alismatales > Hydrocharitaceae > Ottelia > Ottelia alismoides. The sequence continues at coordinate 10,172 of JAZKJV010002151.1, forward strand.
GTCAAAAAAATGATAGCAGATTTGGGGGAGGGTTGAGGACAACCCAATATTGATCGAGTTCGTGACCCTCCGGGCTGGGCCTCGGTGACGAAGGTAGACAGAGCAAGAAAGCCGTGGTGTGGCGATCAAACTCTTGGAATCGTCGACCGGATCAATTAATGTATGTTAGTATGTTATTGCAGGCTTCGAAGGCGGGGGGGTTGCCAGGGAGGAGGCCTCGGAGGAAAGAAAACGGAAGGGAAGTTGTTGGAGTAGGAGGGAGGGGGAATGTCAGTGATGGGGAGGGCTAGAGGATAGATGTAGAAGGATTGGAGAGAAGGAAGACGAGGAATGGTGTAATTGACAGATGTGATAGAGGAGAACAGGATGGGTTATCAATAGTTGACGTATACTGCTAAAGTTAAAGGACAAGGTGGTCTCAAAAAAAGTTAAAAGGACAAGGATGGAAAGAAGTTAACACAAGGATATGCCATGTAATGATTAGTCAATATACATAAGTTTAAGTGTAAATACAAATTACAGAGGGGACAAAATGTAAATATGAAAGTATACATGATTGTACAGACAAAATCCCAAGAATATTGTAAAAGCTTAGATGTTACAATAGGTTGCACCGAGATTAGATAATAATCTCACACTCCAAATAGCATTCTCCCTCACAACACAGATAACTACATTTCTCCTTAAATATGAAGACCATGGCAAAGACCGCTTCCATCAATTAACCCATCTCAACATGTTTCTCCAAAACAAGCACAAAAGATTATAAAAGAGAAAAGAGCACAAGTATGTAGCTACTGTACTCTACACCAATGTCAAGAAAGAGAATCCAATGAAGGATAACCAACATCCTCAAATCTTGAGTTGTACAAGCAATGTGCCTATTTCATGGCTTCTTATACAAAATACTAATGTTTCTAACTAATGGTCAAGAATCCAAGACCAATCCATCCGACCAATGTTGAGGATAAACCCAATCAAATTATGTGCGCTAAGATATACTATAATGATAAGTTCATATCTTCATTCTTAAGGCTATACAAACCTCTTAACCTATTCCCAATGACACCAGTTTCCCAAACAACAAGATTAGCAAATTGTTAATCTGAGGCAAGCCCGAAGCTGTACAAAATCCCCCAAAGTCCTTCCAAAGAACCTACTCAAGCAATCTAAACTCTTCTTCACTCCTATAGGCATCTCAAACATAGACAAAGTAAATTGGGAGCAGGGAAAATACTCAACTTAAACGGCACCAAACAACCTCCATGCATAAGGGTCTCAAAATGCCTATCCCTCCAACCGCATCTCCTCCCTCTCATGCATCAGACGCAAACCATAGGCACAGAATGAAAAGTGCCCCTACAGACAGAAATCTCTTCAAATCTAACTTTCATCTATGTGTTGATTATATTTTAGTGAGCCTAGACTTTGTTGCAGTTAGGGTTTAAAAGAACCGAACTTAGGTTCGCTTCGGTATGTTTATTATAAGTATGAGTTCGGGTTCAATTTGATTCGATAAAATGACAATAATGCTTAGCTTTGCTTCGGCTTGGTTCAAGTTAAGGAAGGTTGAATTCGTTTCCAATTTAGAATAATCCTTCAATATACCCATTTTATACAGAATTTGGCTTGATTAAAGCCTATTAAAGGACAAACCTTTAACAATGACCATTATATATGTTTTTTTTGCTTCACTCAAGCTTTTGTTAAGGTTTGTAAAGATTGGTTTAGTTCATTTAACATTGGTTAAATTCAATTTAAATCTACAAGAAGTTTTATATTTGATAGTTGTGGGGAAGAGAATGAATTGTTATGTTTATTCCATGTGTGGAAGCGAATATCAGAGAAAAGAATAAAACTTGGAAGAATACGGGATTTTAACGTGGAACCCTACTTCCTAAGGAGCGGGATGAAACCACGGAAGAGCGCCAAGGGTTGGTGTATGCTTGCACTTTCTCACTGGATACAGGAGGTCTGGGGCTTCTTATATAGCCTCCTTAGACCCTCCAAGTCCCAACACTAGTAGATGTGGGACTAAACACGGGATGGGGTAAATGGATACTGCAGGGATCTATTTACCCATTAATACATATGAATGATGCATCCTCCAACAGTCCCCCTCAAGCTGGAGCATGCAATGCTCAGCTTGAACAAATAGAAAGAAATCTCAAATCATGCTACATGACATTACAGACAATATCAACTTAACGCACACAACTGTCGGCTGTTGTCGATGACGTTGCTTCTCATGGCGTGCAGGTGAGGAGGATAAATGGGATGGAGTGTGAGTTGAACTGAATCTCCTCGTCGGAGAGCATGTGCTCTGTACTGCACCTGTCAGAGTCACTGCAACTGAAAATGAGTCTCCACCTGGAGAACTCTGGCCCGCCACAATAATGTGGACAGCTGCTCCATCTCTAAAAGGGCCGAACTGAAAAGCCGTGGAGACATCCTCGTCGAAGTCCATGGTCGCTGGAGAATGGAGTCTGAAAAGCCTCCTCGTCGAAGAACTGGGTCTCCTATACTGGCTAAGAGAATGGGACCTCTACTCTGGAGTCCCTATGAAACCACATGAAAACCTAGACCTCATGGCATGGGGAACGGGATCTCTACTTTGGAGTCCCTATGGAATACATGAAAACTCTGACACAAAATAAAAGATGGAGACCACAACAAATGATGGTAAACATGTGCACATTGACTGAGGACTCGGAAACTGAATGTCGAGTCTGAAATCTGAACATCTCTGTAGAGTCTGAAAATCTGGTTGGTCTTTGGATAGGAGAATCTGAATATGGAATTCGACCTGTGACTCTACACAATACTCCCTCTTTCTCCCAGACTTGTTTAGAAAACAATGACGTCGACCAAGTTGGGAGAAGACATGAAGAATGGGGAGGAAAAATCCAACTACAAAAGCTGATAATTTTTTTTCTCGACTTTCTCAAACTTTTTTAATCGTCCTTTTTTTCTTTTTTTCTGATATTCCATTTTCTATAGTCGCTCCTCTCTTTTTTCAAATAAGTCGTTCACACATGGTCGCTGGAGAATGGAGTCTGAAAAGCCTCCTCGTCGAAGAACTGGGTCTCCTATACTCGCTCAGAGAATGGGACCTCTACTCTGGAGTCCCTACGAAACCATATGAAAACCCCAGTCCTCATGGCATGGGGAATGGGATCTCTACTTTGGAGTCCCTATGGAATACATGAAAACTCTGACACAAAATAAAAAATGGAGACCACAACAAATGATGGCAAACATGTGCACATTGACTGAGGACTCGGAAACTGAATGTCGAGTCTGAAATCTGAACATCTCTGTAGAGTCTGAAAATCCGGTTGGCATTTGGACAGGAGAATCTGAATATGGAATTCGACCTGTGACTCTACACAATACTCCCCCTTTCTCCCAGACTTGTTAGAAAACAATGACGTCGACCAAGTTGGGAGAAGACATGAAGAATGGGGAAGAAAAATCCAACCACAAAAGCTGATAATTTTTTTTCTCGACTTTCTCAAACTTTTTTTAATCGTCCTTTTTTTTCTGATATTCCATTTTTTATAGTCGCTCCTCTCTTTTTTCAAATAAGTCGTTCACACATTTTTTTCGGCTTTTCTTTTTTTCCAAATATTTTTTTCTCACGTACGGTTTTTTTATGCACCTCTTTTTTTAAGAATAATAAAAAAAACTCTCGACCCCAAGTGTGGGCCCAATGAAAGCACATCTTCCTCTTTTCTCTATTTTTATACAACATATGGCCTACATGGGCCACCAACTTGCAGTAGAGTTTTTTTAGTCTTTCAGCCCTTATTTAGGGTTCCCTGGGAACCCTCTCTCGAAGATCTCCCGCCCCCGATGGGGGCCTTCTTCGCATGCCATCGTCGCCGCATGGGCTTGAGAGGGAGGATCGGATGGGTAGCAGGGTCGCTTGCATGCATGGAGGATGCGCGGCGATCTGGAGGGGAGTAGTGACAGGGGTAATGCGTGGAGGCGGTGCCGCTTTGAGGCGAGGAGGCGAGGTGCACTGCCTAGTGGCGTTGCTCGTGCGCGACGGAGAAGGTGCGAGGGCATCTCGCGAGGGGTGGCGACGTCGCTGGGGGTGGCGCTCCACCGCCTGAAGAAGATGTGGTTGCCTGGTGGGTGCACGATCAAGGCCCTAAATGTCGATTTCGGTCACCATTTCGGTGACTGACCGAAACGAAGTTTCGGTTGAATTTCGATCGAATTTCACCGAAATTTCAGTTATTTTTTGTACTAAGGCTCCCATATTTCGGTCATTTCAACCATTTCGGTCGAATTTCGATTTCGACAGGATATCGATATTCGACAGAAATTCGATCGAATTTCGCTGAAATTTGAGGCCATGCGCGATGGTTCTCTGGACTTGGGTTCAACGCATCGACTTGGGTGGTGCCTGCGCGATGGAGATGGGGGCGTCAGGGAGCCCAAGCTGATGCGACCGCCTTTAGAGGATATCCTGCAATAAACTCGCGCTAATGGGAGATGGGGTGGTGCCGCCTGCAGTGTTGTAGCATGATTTGGAGGAGGCTTTAATCCAAGAGTCGAAGGATCGACGATAGTCATGGTTGGGAGCATGTCGCATGTAGACGAGGGATTAGGGTTCCAGTTTGGAACCCTAGCCATCGTGTAGAGTTGTGGTGGAACCCTAGTTGGCAAAAGATCGAACTTTTCTAGCTGGAATCGAATGGAGGATATGCCATTTTCCTTGCAAATTAGGATTCCAAAACCCCATATATAAATCTCAAACTTGAATGATACATAATAATCTTCAAGAAAAGAATATCACAAATCGAATCTCGAACACATAATAACATAACTCCTCGAGAATCGAACCCGCTCTGATACCATGTTAGAAAACAAAGAATGTGGAAGCGTATCAGAAATAAAGAACAAAAAATATAGAACAAAGGGATTTTAAGTGGAACCCTATTCCCTGGGGAGCAGGATGAAACTTGGGAGAAGGCCTCAAAGGGCCATATGTTGCATTGCACTTTCTCACTGGATACAGAAGGTCTGGGGCTTCTTATATAGCCTCCTCAGACCCTCCAAGTCCCAACACTGGTAAATATGGGACTAAACAATGGATGGGGCAAATAGATCAATGCATACTCCAAGAGTTTTGTTAAAGGTTCAATTTAGAATAATCCTATAATAATACCCATTTTATACAGAATTTGGTTTGATTAAAGCTTATTTAAGGACAAACCTTTAACAATGTCCAGTATATATGTTTTTTATTTCACTCAAGCTTTTGTTAAGGTTTGTAAAGATTGGTTTAGTTCATTTAACATTGATTAAATTCAATTTAAATCTACAAGAAGATTTATATTTGATAGTTGTGGAGAAGAGAATGAATCGTTATGTTTATTCCATGAGTCTATGTTCCCTTATATAGAGAGAAATGCTAAAGAGCAAGCAAAAAAGGAAAAAAATACATATATGACCTCGAAGGGTTACAATACTCAAATAAAATAGAAAATACAATAACTCTAATATTCCCCTTCAAGTTGGAGCATATATGTCGATCATGCCCAACTTGAAAATCAAATACGAGAGGCGCTTCATCAGTAGTGCCTTCGTGAATATGTATGCAAGCTGAAGTTCAATAGAGATGTGTGGAATGGTGATCTTTCCTTATCATATTGTATCATGAATGAAGTGACAATCAATTCCAATGTGTTTGGTCTGCTCATGGAAAACAGGGTTGGTGACAATGTATGTACGAGACTTGTTATCACAGTATAAAGTTATGGAAGTAGCAAGCGAAAGTCTAAGTTTTTGTTGAAAGTAGACAAGTCACATGACCTCACAAGTGGCTCGAGTCATTGCCTTGCATTTTGCTTCTGCAGTTGATTTGGAGACCAATGTATGTTTCTTGCTTCATCAAGTAACCAGGTTGTCCCCAACGAGCGTGGTGTAGCCTGTAGTGGATCAATGATCCTCAAGCGAACTAGCATAGTCAGCATCTGTATAAACGGAGACATCAGTGTGAGCATTAACCCATAGAAGAGTCCACGTCCGGGAGATTCCTTCAAGTATCGAAGGATCAGAAGAGCATATTGTCAATGACTATAAAGTGGTCTCTCCATGTGATGGCTGACTATGCTCAAAGTATATGATATATCTGACTTAGAAACAGTGAGATAGAGAAGTTTACCCACTAGGCTTCTATACCTTGTAGTGTCCTAAAACGCAAGATTAGTAGATGTGGAATGTTCCCTCCTTCTGCAGGGATGCCAGATGGCTTGCATCTAAGTAGTCCAGCCTCAGTTAGAATGTCAAAACAATACTTCCTCTGTGAGAGATAGAGCTCCTCTGTAGTGTGAATCACCTCAATGCCAAGAAAGTAACGGAGTTGGCCAAGATCCTTCGTCTCTAAAATGTCGGTTTTCTCGTCTCCAGTGATGACCATATCATCTACATAGACAACAAGAATGACGGTACCCGTAGACCGTCGTCTGATGAAGACAGAATAGTCAGATGTCATCCTCTGAAACCCAAGAGTGATGATCTCAGTAGTAAGTCTGTTAAACCATACCCTATGGCTCTATTTCAGGTCATAAATGGCCTTATGTAGTCAGCATACACACTCCCCCTTGACTGCATAACCTGACAGCTGCATCATATAAACATCCTCTTTACGGTCACCATAGAGGAAGGTGTTCTTCAAATCAAGTTGAAAAATTGGCCAGGCCTTATTAGCAGCTACAGAAAGAATGATGTGTATGTACCACATTATGGCAACTAGAGAGAATGTTTCAAAGTTATCAACCCCATAGGTTTGTGTGAAGCCTTTTGCAACTAATTTGGCTTCCAATCTGTCAATGAGCACATTAAGTGATTGTTTGATCGTGAAGACACATCTACAAGCCATAGGTCGAACTCCTGAGGGGCACGGCATAAGATCATACATACCATGGGAGGTAAGGGCATCCATCTTCTCATCCATGGCATGTGCCCAAGGGCACGACACAAGATCCTACGTGCCCTAGGAGGTAAGTCATGGTCTTGCATTGCACTATGATGATCTCTGGGGACAGAAACGACATTCATGGAATCTGCAAACCTCTTGTTACAGCTAGATAAACCATCAATAGAAGTAAAATGTGGCATAGGGTGAAAAGTGCATTACTTCTTTTGATTGCGGAGAGCTATCGAAAGCTCCTCAGTTACATTGTGGTAGGAGCACTTGAAGAGGACATATCATCCTGCAAAAAAGGAACATGAAAAGGAACAAAAGTAGGTGTAGCGGTGTGCTTGTGTGTATAGACGATTAGTGGAGGTGGAAAATACAAAGGGGTGTCACCCACTATGTATGTAAAGAAGCTAGTCTGCTCAAAGAAAGTGACATTTACATAAATATAGTATTGATGCCAACAGGATCATAGAATCGATGCCCTTTCTGAGTACGAGAACCCAAGAAAGATGCACTTGATGCCTTAGGTGACAATTTGTTAGCTGCATGGAAATTGTGAACAAATGTAATGCACCAAAAATTCTCAGAGGTAAAGAAAAATGAGACTAGGTGGGATATAGCAAAGAGAAAGGAGTGCTCCTTTTAGGACAGAAGATGGAACCATATTGATGAGACGAACAACAGTAAGGATGGCATCCCCGAATATTACTTGGGATCATTCATCTAAATGAGGGGAGACCTAGCAATATCAAGCAAATATCGAAGTTTCCTTTTTGATACCCATTCTGTTGAAAGTTATATGGACAAGATGCTTGATGAACAATCCCTTGAGAGTTAAAGAAAGACGTCAAGTTTTGTTGGGTGAACTCAAGTACATTGTCAGTTCGAATAATTTGAGCATATGTAGAGAAAAAAGATTTGACATATTGAAATAATTTTCTGACAGTTTTATTGATCTTTATAAACTCAGTCATGGTCGGTCCCAATCCAGGGTAAATTGAAGAGGGTTGCACGTTAGGTAGCCGACAGCCAGCGCAGGAGAGATAAATTCCTAAATAGTGTTCTTTTAAGAACAAATTTGTCTCGAAACCATTCGGCTAAATTCTTAAGTAGTGTCCTTTTAAGAACACTATTTAGGAATTTATCTCGAACCCGTACGGATCTTTTAATCATGGATTTAAGCAAACATCTAGATTTCATTGGGGCATTCCCTACTTGCAACGCGTTGCATCACCCGAATGCAATGAGAAGTTGGCAAGGGCTGCTACATTCGCTACCCGGATGTGGTTCAAAATTTGCAAGGGTTATCGCATGAGGAACACATGCGAGTAAATAAGCAAGTTCCATTGCATCGCCGCCTGCATGCAATCCAAAATTTACAAGGATTCTCGTATGATGGACGCATGCGGGTAAAGAAGTTAGTCCAAAAAAGGTTGCAAAAGAAGTTGCTGATAGGTAGTTGGAATATTGGCACTTTGACTGGCAAATCAATGGAGATAGTTGATACGATGGAAAGAAGTAAGATTCAAATATTGACAAAATGGGTTGGAGAGAAAGCAAGGGAGATCAAGAAGACTAGCTTTAAACTTTGGTATTCAGGTAAAGATAGGGCAGAAATGGTGTTGGAGTGACTGTTCATACGGATTCGAATGATTGTCTGGTTGAGGTGCAAAGATCTGGGGATCATATTATTTTGCTAAAAGTGGTGCTCGAAGAAGAAATTCTGAAAATCATCTTAGTTTATGCACCGCAAATTGGTTTAAATGATAGGATTAAACAAGATTTTGGGGAGGATTTGGATAAGATTATGCAAGGAATCCCACAAAGAGAGATGATTTTCCTAGATAGAAATCTTAATGGACATGTGGGAAAGGATGCTTCAGGGTATGCTAGTGTTCATGGAGGACATGTCTTCGAAGATAGAAATGAAGAGGGAGAAGTCATTCTGGATTTTATAACGGCTTATTATCTTTTCATTGCAAATACTCTCATCAAGAAGAAGGAGGAGTATTTAATTACTTATAAGAGTGGCTTGACTAGAAGACAGATAGACTACTTTGTGTTGAGAAGAAGAGATCAATTGTGTTGCAAAGACTGCAAAGTAATCCCAGGAGAGTCCCACCGCCCAACATCGCTTATTAGTCATGGATGTGCAAATAAAAGGGCTGGTAAAGACAAGGAGGATTTTCAAGATAACTAGCACTAGATGGTGAAATCTTAAATTGAAGCAACCAAGTTTCAGGGAGAAGATTTTAGAAGACTTATCTTGGGATTGTAACGGAAGTGCAAATGAGATGTGGGAGGCGGTAGCATCTTGTATACGAAGGGTGGCCAAAGAGATGCTATGCGAGTCAAAGGGAGGAGCTTCAGGCCAAAAGGAGGCTTGGTGGTGGAGTGAAGGGGTGCAAGAGAAGCTCAAAATTAAAAGAGCTTGCTTTAAAGCTATGTCTAAGGATAGAACAGATGAAATTGTCGCAAACTACAAAATAGCAAAGAAGCAAAGAATGCGGTAAGTGAAGCTAAGTCAAAAGCTTATGAAGTTTTGTACAAAAATCTTGACTCTAAGGAGGGCCAAAAGGATATATTCAAGCTGGCTAAAGCAAGAGAAAGAAAGATTAAAGATCTTTCTCAAGTGAGATGAATTAAGGATGAGGAAGGTCACGTGCTTGTTGCTCAAAAGGATATAGAGACTAGATGGAAGCAATACTTCCATAAGCTTTTCATTGGGGAAGGAAATAGAGAGATCACTTTGGGAAATCTAGCTAGTAGTGAAAGTTACTTGAATCGTGCAAGCTATAAATAAATGCAAAGTAAGGAAGTAGAGGAGGCTTTGAAGGTTATGAAACATGGGAAAGGTGTAGGACCTGATGACATTCCTATAGAAGTTTGGAAAGTTTTAGGTGAGTGTGGTTTGACTTGACTTGCAAATTTATTCAATGTTATTTGGCGAAACAAGAAAATACCTGAAGAATGGAAGAGAAGCATCGTAATGCCTCTTTATAAGAACAAAGGAGACATTCAAAATTGTTCAAATTACAGAGGTATCAAGCTGATGAGTCACACTCTGAAGAACGTGTAATCGAAAGAAGGTTGAGGCAAGTTTCCAAAGTAAGAGAAAATCAATTCGGATTCATGCCAGGTCGCTCAACTATGGAAGCCATCCACTTGTTGAGGAGAACAATGGAGATTTACATAGCTAAAAGGAAGATCTTCCATATAATTTTTATTGATTTAGAGAAGGCTTATGATTCTGTCCCACGGGAAATATAGTAGAGAGTTTTAGAGAAGAAACAAGAACATGTCCTATACATTAACCTCATAAATGATATGTATGATAGGGCTTCATCTTGTGTAAGGATACAGTCTGGGAAGACTGACTATTTTGACATCAGCGTCGGTCTGCATCTAGGTTCAACTTTGAGTCCATTCCTTTTTATTTTGATTATGGACGAGTTGACAAGTCACATTCAGGATGAGATACATTGGTGTATGTGATCGTTGATGATATTGTATTGATTGACGAGACTAGAGATGGAGTAAATGAGAAGCTCGAGGTCTGGAGACATGCAATGGAGACTGAGAAGCTTGAGATCTGGAGACATGCATTGGAGACTAAATGATTTCGTATGAGTAGGCTAAGACTGAATATATGGAGTGTACTTTTGATGAAGCAATGGTGAAGGAATCGAGGTTAAGATTGGTGATGATAACATTCAGAAGAGAGATTTTTTTAGATACTTGGGATTTATTTTGTAACATGATGGGGAAATTGATGGAGATGATACAAACAGAATAAATGCAGGTTGGCTAAAGTGGAGAGGAGCCTCTACTATTCTCTGTGGTAAGAAAATTCCTTTGAAAATCAAAGGAAAGTTTTACAAAATAGCTGTGAGGCATGCTATGCACTATGGATCCGAATGTTGGCCTGTGAACCATAGACATGTGCAAAGAATGGCAGTAGCATAACTGAAAATACTAAGGTTGATGTGTGGACACACACGTAAAGATCAGATTCGGAATGATGCCATCAGAAGGAAAGTTGGTGTAGCTCTGATCGAGGATAAGATGTGAGAAAATCACTTAAGGTGGTTTAGCAATTTACAAAGGAGTCCAGTTGATGCACCGGTGAGAAGATGTGAGTTTTGGAATGTTGAGCCAGCTAAAAGAAGGCAAGGAAGGCCCAAGCAGTGTTGGAATGAGACTATACAAAGGGATCTTAATTTTTTGGATCTAAACCTGAGAATGACCCGAGATAGATCTCAATAGAGGCAAAGAATCCATGTAGCCGACCCTACTTAATGTGGGAAAAAGGCTTTGTTGTTGTTGTGTTTATTGCATTCATAAAAACAATGAAATAGCGATGACCACTCAAAGTTTGAATTAGACAAGATCCCCAAACATTAAAATGAACAAGACCAAAAAGAGTTGTATGACAGGACTTAGCATGAAGTGGAAAAGAAGCTTGATGATGTTTCTCGAACTCACACGTCTTGCACTGAAAAGGCTTCAAACTAGAGAGTTCAGGGAACATTATGGAGAGATCCTTGGCAGAAGGATGCTCAAGGTGTAGTTGCCATAAGAGAAAGTCTTCAGAAATAGGTGATCTAGTACCAGTAAACGTAGAATCTTAGGGTATGTCAAGATAATGTAGGTCATTCTTCTCATGCCCCCCACCAATAATATGCCTCGTTTGGATGTCCTGAAAATAACAAGAGAATTCACCAGATATCACATGGCAATTAAGCTCAACACAAAGCTTATGAACAAACAATAAACTGAGAGGGAAATCATGAGCATAATAAACCCGAGACAATCGGAGCTTAGAGAACTCCATGGTTCTGATAGTAGTAACTTGCAAGTCTCATTGGCGACTCGAACCGACTTTACGGAGGAAGAGGGTTAGTAGACTACCTTCTCCAGTCAGATGAGTAGAGGCTCCAGAGTCAATGATCCAAGCGGGAGCAGTAGAGGTCGCAGAGTTGATTACAGTACCTGCAGGGTAGCCAAGAAAGCAGTGGTAGTCTCACTAGAAGAAGAAGAAGAAGAAACGAGTCCAGGAGTCTAGAGAATCTGCATCAAGCAGGAGTAATCTGCATCATTGAGATGTGCCGTCTTTCCACTAGGATTCATAACTGGAGACGCCTCTTCAACTTCATAGGTATCTTCATCGGCACTATTGGCTAGATAAGGAAGCATGCTAAATTTTTACCAGTCGTTCAAAAGGGTGGTTCCAGCGACCACAGTGAGTGCATTGTGGGTACTGAGGAGCAAGAGAATCTCATCCACAGCCATGACCATTGTCACATCCACAGCCTCCTCGAAAGCTCGGTCGTCCTCCTCTCACATAAGATGCAACGTGAGCAAAGTTCTCTACGAGAGGTAAAGTAGAAGATTGTGCAACATGTGTCTCTATTTTTTCGAGATGTCCAAAGATGATCTTCAGCGTTGGCAGCATGTTGGATATTAGAAATTACTCCGTCACTATCTGGCATTTAGGATGCATGCCATTAAGAAAGCGACACATTTATCAGTCCAAATGCTCCTATACATGTTTGGTACAACATGAGGGCTGAAAGACTGCAAGCTCCTCGTACAGGCTAGTAAGGTGCATGTAGTAATCCACTAGGGTATAATCATCTTGAGATGCAGACCAGATCTGCCTGTAGATGTCAACAAAACGTGACTTCGTCGTCTTCACAGAGTAGTCTGCTCAAAATCCTCCCACATCTCCTTGGTCGTGTCCTTGAAAAGTATACTCGAGGCAATATGAGCCTCAACAATGTTGGCCATCCAGTTGATAACCCAGTAGTTATCTGTAAGCATGTTGTCATAGTCTTTATCCTTCTCATCTGGAGGGTATTTAGTCAAGATATAGATTTTTCGCTGACCACCAACGAACACCTTGAAAGATCGAGACTAAGTGCATAGTTTTTAATGTCCTTAAGTTTGACAGTAGTGCATTGTTCCATCAATGATGTCGTAGTGGACAAGGGCTTTGACTTGATACGTGTAGATCTCATGGTGGTTAGATAGAGAGATCAAAGAAGTCTTATTACTGATCAAGTAAGCATATGAGGGTAGAAAAGTAACCTAAAACTCACAGACGCATCCCCAAGAGGTTAGAACTATGAAGAATCAGCACACAAGACGTGCCGAGAAAGTCGTTGGCAGCGTCGGCAGCATCCGTAGATGTTGAAGGAATGCTTGAGGCGCTAAAGAAGTGTTGTCGGCGCTGGTTGGCGTCACTGGAGGCACCCGATGGTGTTGCAGGTTGCGTCGGCAGTACTAACGGCACTGGCGATGTTGGTTGCCGGTGCTGGAGGCATCGAGTGGTGATGTAGGCTACGCTAGCTAGGGCCCATGTGACCTCACGCAAACCGCCGACAGCGTTGGATGCACCCGAAGGTGGGTACTCGTGGTGCAGGCTATAGCCGTTGGAGCCTTGCATGGGATCCTTAGACGAGGAAGAAGGGCATGTGCAAGGTTCGAGGAGGATGGAGGCTGGTGATGGCAATACGTTTTGGGTATAGTCCATGTTCTATGGTCGTTGCTCCAATACCATGTAGGGAAGAGAATGAATCGTTATGTTTATTTCATGAGTCTAGGGTCTCTTATATAGAGAGAAACCCTAGAGGGCAAAAAGATAAAAATACACATATGACCTCGAAGGGTTAGAGGACTCAAATAAAATAGAAAACACAATAACTCTAACAATAGTGAATAAGTAGTAACAACTATCCATGGAACATATATTAAATTTATCCAAACCTTGAACGAATTGAACTAGAGCGAGCATACATTGTTTATGTTAGCTTCATTTATGGAAACGAATCTAAACTTCTATTCCAACTTGGTTTGTTTATTTTCGAACCAAAAGTTAGTCGAATTTTTAATTAATCAAATTTGAGTCATTATCAAACATGATACTTTTTTGACAATCTAGTTGCAATTGCCTTCTTGAGGCTATGATAAAATTTCAAAGCCTTCTCCCACTTTAAGTAGGGTAGGCTGCATGGAATCTTGCTCAAATCCATGTTGAAAGATCCGACTCTTTTTACGCTGGCTGGAGGCTACCTGATGCAACTCCATAAAGAGGGATTTGAACCCTGGTCTTTTGGGTGGCAGGTATACTATACTACCACTAGACCATTGAAGTGGGTCATTGCCTCCTTGAGTTTTATGATGCAAATCAAAAAATTACGACAGTGAAAAAATATGGTGGAGAGGAAATTTGGAGGTACGAGGAAGTAGAAGACTCGTCAGATATGAGCGATTTAGGGAAAAAGAACTGTGGAGATCGCGCGAAGGGAGAATAGGGATGCAGAGAGATAAGCTCAATTTTAAGTCAACTTCAACTAAGTAAAATAATGGGCTACCACCCCATTTATATAGGAAGGGTGGGATTACAAAAATAGAAAGTGAATAAAATGGTGAAGTCTTCTCCCACTTTAAGTAGGGTCGGCTACATGGATTCTTGCTCAAATCCATGTCGAAAGACCCGACTATTTTTGTGTTGGTTGTCGGCTACCTAACGCAACCCCCGTAAGAGGTGATTTGAACCATGATTTTTTTGTGGTAGACATACTGCACTACCACCAGACCATTTGAGCAGATTACAAAAATAGAAATTGAATAAATATTCAAATTAAATAAAATCATAATTAGACTCTAAATATCTCTAACCGACTAACTAATTGATCTAACCACTAACTAATTGATTGGAGATCACATGTGATCTTCTTATTTTAAATAGAAATAAAAATTATGACGAACTCAATTTAATGAAAAATAAAATTAACTTGAGCTTAATTTAATTAGATTCTAATTAACGGAAGGAAAACCTAATTGGACAAAATTGAACGAATTGACATCCTAAGTTTGCCCTAATCTTGGATTCCACGTTGCATTAGGCTACAAAGAACACCACATCATCCTTATATTGCAACACCGAGAAGATCGTAGTTGACGGTGAATCGTCCTCTCAAAAAACTCCTAAGTCCTAACACTTCCTCCACCAAAGCATAATTCGCAAGAACAAAAAAGAAACAGTGCTAGTAGATATCCTATTTCAATCCGTGTTGAGATCGTTGCACCCAACCTCCCTTGAGTTTCATCATTACCCAAAATATCAAACACGAGACAGTAGTGAGCCTCAATATACACAAGATCCAGCATGTCAAAAGATGAAGTGTTCAATTACTCTATACCGCCATAATGTCAAGAGTAATGCCATCTAATTCTTATTAAAATTGACAAAGCAATCTTCTAGTTTCGAGGGGATGTTCGATAGTGCATAAAAACCCCAAATAACTGATAAATGACATGTCTCTGTGTTTCTTAGTGTAATCTCATTGCCATCATTAATTCTCTCTAAGACCATTTTATTTTAAATTTGATAAGTCTATGACCATGTCATGCATCTATCCTAACTTCAACATATAGTTATATATTATAGTAAAAATCATGAAGCATTCTCCCACTTTTAAGTAGGGTCGACTACATAGATATTTGCTGAAATCCATGTTTAAAAATCCAGATATTTGTTAGTCTGATTGTCGGCTACCTAATGCAACCCCCACAAGGAAGGATTAGAATCCTAGTCTTTTATGTGGTAGACGCACTGCACTACCACCAAACCATTAAAATGAGTATAACAAAAAAATAACAAAGAAATAATATGGCAAGGAAAATGAGATATTGTTATCTGAATTAACAGAACACCATGTATGCCATTGTATTAGAAAAAAGTCAAGCTTACAACTACATATTCCCCAACAAGGGATTCTACAACAAAAAATATGCTACTTTCCACAAAATATGCTATTTTCCACCCGGCAACAAGCTGTTTATTAGCCTCACCAAAGAACACGAAGCACTTCCATGTATAAAAAAATAACTACCTTTCTCTCTCAGCAAAAGAAATACCTTCTCCATCGACTTCCTCCCTAAGACTCCGAAGCCTTCAAGCTCCGGAAATCCCTCTTCAACTCCGCCACCCTCTTCATACAGCATGCCTTTGACTTCCCCGGCACGGCCGCCGCAATCTTCTCCCATCTCATTGATGTATCTTTCGGGAAAACCTTCAGCGCATTCAGCAACGCTAGATCCTCGCCTGAACTCCAGTTCACAGTCCCATTCAAACTACCATTCACACCAGCACTCTCACCCCCCTTATGATCCCCATTCTCCAAAACAGCACCATCAGAACCCTCCCCACTCCCCCCTTCAACTCTACCATCCACCGGCTTCCTCTTCCTCAAAAACTGCCGGAACGAGTCGTCAGCCGCGGGCTTTCTCTCTCCCATCGACTTTGCAGCAGCGATCACGCCCTTCACGCCGTGCCGTCCCCCGAACGCCCCCGCGATCAGTTCCCACCGCCTCGCGGTCCCAACTGGATGCTTCGCCATCTGCTTCCTCAGGATCTCGAAATCATCCTTGCTCCACTCCGTCCCGGTCACCTCCGCCTCCGTCTGTCTCCCTCCTTTCTCGCCCCCGCCATCGCCACTCCTCCCCACCTTCTCCGTGGATTCCGCCGCGCTGACGTAGTTCGCCACCGCGGGAGGCGGATCGGGTCTCTGCGGGCGGGATCGGCGGCGCGCGGAGGCATCGGGAAGATCAGCGGGGGCGGGTTCGGGATCTGGGAGGGGGTCGCCGAGGCCGACGCGGGCATCGCCACCGGTGAGGGTGAGGGGGGCGAAGGGGGCAAGGAGGAGGGAGAGGGAGGACCAGGAGAGGAGGAAGGACAGGGTCTGGTGGGAGGCGGAGAGGCGGACGGCGGAGAGGAGGAGGAGCGAGGAGACGAGGCAGAGGGCGAGGTGGAGTCTGCTGGTCTTGAGGAGGGCGGTGGTGCTATTTGAATCGGCGTCGGAGAGGTCGTGACCGGACTGGAGGAGGAAGCGCGGGCGGGGCTCGTCCTCCAAGAACTCCATGTCCGGCGCGGTGAAGGTCCCCACGGCGTTTTGGGATTTGACTGGTTGGATATAATATAGAATATTATAGAATTGACAATGGAATGGAATGTATTTTTCCATTCCATTGTTTGGTGCATATTAGGAATTGTAACATTTATTGTGAGACAGGTTCCTTTCTTATGTTTGGAAAGGAAAAAGAATATAAAGAAAATAACATTTCTTTGATATATCTCGTTAAATAGAAAAAATAATCGGTATCCTCCAATTTATTTTTTTATATAATTGATATATTTCATATAAGGAAATAATAGACAAATTAAAATAGAAATTACCATGCAATCGATATATTTGATATATCCATATTTGTATCTGCTAGAATATTTTATTACTGTATCTGTATACGTATCCTAAAAAATGAAAATATTATGGGTATCTGTATTCGCAAAAAAATAAAAACATGTATCCATGTCAGTATACATATCCACTAAAATGTAACCTATATCCATATCCTAAAAAAATAGAAATGGTATCTATATCCGTATCCATATCTATAGCTACAAAAAAATAAAAATTCATTTTCATGTCCATATTCGTTTCCGCCAAAAAATCATCATCCATGTCCATATTTGTATCTGCAAAAAAAATTATAACCCATATCCATGTCCATATATGTATCCGCTAGAATATAGTCAATATGCATGTCTTAGGAAAAAATTAAAAATTGCATCCATATCCATATTAGAAAAAATTATATATCCATGTTCATATCCATATCTGGAAAAAAAACATATCCATGTTCCTATCCTATCCGCAAAACAAATCATATCTGATATATTTTATCCATATAACAGATATTATATATATATATATATATATATATGTATCTGTATCTGCCGAAATATCGTGTAACCATATTTATATCCATATCCAAAAGAATTGAATCGTATCTATATCTGTATCCACAATAAAATCCAATATCCATGTTAGTATCCATATATGCATATATTTGTAACTTATCCTATTTTTGCATATATATTTATATTATGTCAGTGTCCATATATCCATGTCCAAACAATCATATTCATGTCGGTATTCAAAACAATATTAAAAAAGAAAAACACATATCCATGTCGCTAACCATATATTTATAACAAGAATATAATAATTAAAAAATATTGAAGAAGGATACATTGTTAGCATTTGTAAGGAATGGAATCTCAATTCCTAGGGGGTACCTAGGAATGGCAATTCCCATATATGAGGGAATCCGATTTCCATTGTAATCGTTATTCATACCTTACTATGATCTAACAAACACGGAAATGGAATCGACAGAGGAATGGCGATTCCATTCCCATCTCTATTCCAGCATAACAAACAGGCCGTAAAGTTTTTGCATCAAAGAATGGTACTATGTTTGACTGTTTTTTCAGTAAATTACAAAATGGATCTAATTAGAAGTCAATTTCCAATTAGGAGCTTTGTCTCTCAAATATAACAAAGAGAGGTCTAATCTTATTTTTTGTCTCAAATACAAGCCAGCTTCCACGATTCTTTTAGATTAAGGTTAAACCCTAAATTTAAATGTTCAAGCTTCTTTTTGTTACATTCAAAAGATGAGGCCTTAATTATGAATCAATGTAGTCGGGCTTTTTTTGTGATTTACCCTTTTATCATTGTGTCATTTTTGCTTAAATCCATGTTGAAAAGATCTGACGGTCATGAGGTAACTTCCTAAATAGTATTTTTCTAAAAAAATACTATTTAGGAAGTTGTCTCCTACTATTTTACGATGGTTGTCGGCTACCTAACGTAACCCTCCTCATTTACCTGAGCTTGAGACTGACCATGGCTGAGTTATAAGAAAATCCTTTAAAAATTAAAGGAAAGTTTTACAAAGCAGTCGTGAGACCTGTTATGCTCTATGTATCTGAATGTTGGCATGTAAACCATAGACACGTGCAAAGAATGGTTGTAGCAAAAATAAAAATGTTAAGGTCGATGTGTGGACATACACGTAAAGATCGGATTCGGAATGATGCAATCAGAAAGAAAGTTGGCGTAGCTCCGATCGAGGATAAGATGCGAGAAAATCGCTTAAGATTGTTTGATCATTTGCAAAGAAGATCAGCCGATGCACCAGTTAGGAGATGCGAGTGTTGGGGTGTTGAACTGGCTAAGAGAGGGCGAGGATGGTCCAAGAAGTGTTGGAAAAAAATACACGAAGGGATCTTAGTTTTTTGGATATAAGCCTAAGATTGACCCATGATAGATCTGAATGGAGGTGAAGAATCTATGTAGCTGACCTTACATAATTGTGGGAAAAGGCTTTGTTGTTGTTGATTATTGTGTCATTTTTCATTTGCCGAAGAGACCAATGACGTTCATGACCGATCGAAAGAAACAATATTTAATTCTTAGCATCCTCTATCTATGGCACAATAGTTTTTAGATATTCATCTTTGCAACTAACTTTGAGAGAAGCATGCTTGTTGGTGCATGGGTTAGTATAAAAGAGGATATTTGAGATTTTCATTTATCAAATTATATATCCCATATTTTAGTGAGTTGCTTTGTATCGTATTTCCAAACAAATCAATGTATATTAATTTACCTTCCCAATAATTTCTTCCAATACTCAAGGAGAAAGGATATGTGTAAGTTTATAATGTCAAAGAATGTGGCATTCTCCATATATATGATTTTTGATTTCCATAACATCGTGGCAAAGGAAACATTGGTTTGGTGCTTCAACCCAGACTTGTTAATGCAAGCTTGTGTAATCAATTTGACATGTGTCAATAGTCGTAGAAAATAAGATGTCACATGAGGAAATATCTTGGATCTAAGTTGATGAGAAAAATATAAAGAGCACCCTCGTCGTGAAAAAACTAGTGCAACATTATTAGTAAGGGGCGTGCATGTTAGAAGTGTCTGCAAGGAGATTGTATTGGTAGTAGTACTTAACATGATACTAGCTAAAGTATTCCTTAAATGTTTAATTAAATTTTCTAAAGGTCGGCACATGATTTTAAGGACTTTTAATCGCTTATTCTTGTTCTTAGAGATGTGAATCCATCACTAATGTTGCTTTTTTGTCTGTAGCCAAAGTCCAAAATTTTGCCTAGCAATCTCAAAAAGAGATTGTGATGTTGGATCAAGCAAAGATAAGTGTAGATACATTCTCGAAGCTTTCTTCATGGTATCTAATCCAACATTGTTGTTTACAATATATATCTAAAATCATAATGCATTACCCATTTGTTTTGCAAATAAATTATGGTCTATCTTGATAGAATTTGGCCTTAGGAAATGAGAAGAAGATGTGTGGTTGGTCTATAATTGGATGAAGGAGAGCTTTGGTAAAGAGGACATCATTGAATCTACCTAGATGCATTTCCCTAACCATCATTTTTGCAAAAGTGGATGAAGTTATAGACATCTAAAGGGAATGGACACAAACCTAAGGTCTAGAGTTCAATACCTAGAAGTCCTCAATTCCAAATTGTGTGTTGTGTGATGTGTTATGCTCTTGATGATTTTTATGCGGTTCTCATGACCTTTTTCTTGACGGTTCCCATATTGAGTAGCACGGTTGCTGAATCGCAAATCAGATAAGATGGCATGCACTCATTGTAACACGGGCCGATTCGTAATCAACAGAATCAAGTCAAATATCTCCGCGAAGAGGACTTGGTTTTTAATTTATAACCTGAAAAGTCCAGGGTCAAACACAGGGATGCAAACAACTATTTAATTAAACTTAAGTGCTAATTAATTATTTCAATTATTTAAATTCCTAAGTCAAGAATAATGCGAATGCACACTAAAACAATGCAATTTTCAAATCATTTTCATGTTAATATATTACATGCAAAAATAATAACAATGCTTCTGCAAAGAACATTGAATGCACAATAGACAAATTATGTTCCTATTTAAGTAATTTAATAACTCATGAATCAAATATAGATATTAACACAAAATCAGTGATCATCAAATCATGAAATTCTAATTTTTAAACAATTTTAAGGTTGAATAGACAATAAATCTCTCTTGATTTTGATGTGTAAAATAATTAATCAAGTCAAGAACTTAAATGCATAACTAGAAATATCATACAATCAGCTTTCAAATGCCACTAATGTCATGAAAAATAGATCAAAGTTTCATAAATTATTAGCCAAGCTACACAAGGGCATAAATTTAATAATAATATAAAGTTTTACAACATAAAAGTCCAAAATAGGACTGAAATGCAAATTACATAAGCCGTTGGACTAATAAATAAAGAAATATAAAAGTGGAAGGGTTTATCTGCAAATTAAGTAGTCGGTGGGGCTTTACTGCAAAATATATGCACTCACGTGCTTTAGGGGCTTGCCAATCTGGACCAAAATGTAAAGATGGAAACTAGCGAGGGCCTTTGTACAAAAATCCCACAAGCATGGGGCACGTGAACTAGCAAGGCTCGGCAGGGTAGGCTTCGTGTGACGTGGCATTCATTAGCAGCTTGATACAAGCTCAGATGCTCTGAGGCTTTGGTTTGAGACGACACTTTGGTCGGCGACATGGCTTTCTATCAACCGTCTGATCACGCCCAAAATCGAGTGGTCTAATCATGTGCTTTTTCCTCATCGACTCTCCTCCGCAGGCAGTGTCATCGAGACTTGGCTCCGGTGACAATGCAACTTCTCCTCTGTGCGCTCCTGCTTCGCCCTCAGGTCGTATAAGCTTCGCAATGATCCCGCGAAGATGTTATTTGTGCATAAGGTCGTGGAGAGTGCTCAATCTCCAGAACGATGGCTTCTCATCGGAAATTTGGCATGAGATCGGAGGTTGTTTGGACTCTTCGATCAATGACCTTTCTCTTTACCTGCAGGGGTTAGAGACAAATGCCAGATAAAAACGAATCTTTTCGGATTCAAATGAAGCGAAACAGAGGGTTATCTGGAGATGAAAGAGTTGCCCTAAGTTGAGTTCTTATTCATGCAGAACAAGAAGAAGGGTCGATATGGACACACTGATGGAGAAGTGTAAAGCAGGAACTAGAGGTTACGCGTGATTGTGAGATGAATATCGATGGTGATGATGATTTCAGATTATAGATTAATCAATGAATGAAGAAATAAAATGGAAAAAATAGAAAGAAAAATAAGAATAGAAATTTACATGATCTGGATGATGGAAATGGAAGCAATCGGAGATGGGTTGAAGCCAAATCACGAAGCCTGGAGCTTCATCATCTTCGCTTTAAGTTCCTAGCCAAGAAACTAAGCTCAAACAGCCACATTACATGTTGTAGCTTAGCGTCGAAGCCAAGGATCTCTCCGGAGCTGGTCACCCTTCATCGCTCAATTTCCCTTTCTCTATCACAAAAGAGATAGGATGGTTCAGGAGAAACTCTCACAAGGGGCAGCTAACGTTAACAATGGTTGAGGAGGGGATTTTGTGGAGATGGAGGGTGGTGTCAGGAGGTTGTCGCCTGGTGGTTTCAACCACCATCAACTGGCGATGGGAGTTGGGATAAGGTAAGTTAATCGATTAGCCTAGAAGAGGGTGATTAGGCGAAGGTGAGGGAGATGTTGGTTGGCTAAGAAGCTATCGAAGATGGATGGGAAAAATATGGGAAGTTGGACGGTTCACCAGTTGATGGAGGTGAGGGTTGGATAGGCACGAGGTAGGAGACAACTTGTACGTCGTCTTATGAAGATCAAACGACTGAGATAAAAGGGAAACTGCAATAAAGAGCCGTTGGAATAAATTCCACGATCGAGCCACATGACCCAATCAGGAAAATAGAAAATGGAAAGATAGTGTAAAAATAAAAAAGGAATAATTAGAAGGAGATTTAGGAAAAACTTTCATGTAGAAGTCAAAGAGAAATGATGTCATATGTACATAAAAATAATTAAACAAGTATTTAAAACAAAAAAACAGTTTCTTTTTATTTTATTTTCTTAGTTTTTGGATTTCTATTTTATATTTTATGTTAAATTAATTATGTACAATATTATTCTAATTTTTATTTAATTTTTAATAATAAAGAAAGACATAAAATAATAGCACATTAATATGTTATATAATATAGTATAATTAGGGATTTTTATTTACAACACACAAATAATTCAGTAGCGTTAATTATCAATGAATTTAGTTGAATTTCTTAAGCAAGAGAGATAATTATATTATTTTATGTTGATAAATATGTGTTTTATGACCGATTAGCATTCTAAGCTTAGTACCTAGATTCACTACATTAGTAGTCAGAGTATTAACACGCATGGTCAGGTCAAGTGATATTTTGAGTAATAATATCATGACAGGTGTTCCAAGATGTTGTTAATGAAGGAGAAAATATTATAATAAAATCATGGATCCATCCCTTAGATGATTTTGTGTGACCTTATAGAGGTCTAGTTTTGCTATGTGTGTATCTTATTAGTAAGAGGTAGCTTACCATTCTTGATTTTAATTACACTAGAGTTTAGTATCAGAATTATTAATAAGAAGTTGCTCATACTACATTTTTTAGGTATCCAGCATAGGTATCTGAGAAGGAACTAGCAATAGTTCTCATGTCTCTTTAAGAGCTTTCGTGGACCTATGCACCAAATAGGATGTAAAAACTTTTTTGTAGTTTCTGTAATTTTTTACACTCTTGATGCATTTCTTTCTTGTGGAAGATATATTGTAGAGAGATACTTTTGGAGAGCATTTTATTTTACATTGTTATAGACATATATATGTTGTATCTTCATGTTATTGGGTAATGGATCTTACACAAACACACATATATACATATGTACATTCACACACACACACACATACACTTGTACTTGTTAGAATATGTAATAGATGGATAATTGGATTTCTCCTGATCCAATTACCCTCTCATGTTTAGTCCCCCATCATCTATAAGTGGGACTCTGGTCTATATATGGGGATATATAAGAAGCTCGACACCCCATGTATTCATTGAAAGACTCACAATAGAACATCCAGTCATTTGAGGCCTTCTCCTGTGGTTTCACCACGTTCATTTCAGAGTAGGTTTCCATATAAAATACGAGCATTCCACTTTTATATTTTTTATGTTCTTCAATTCTGCTTCCTCATTATTTACTTCAACATGGTACCACAACAAGTTGGTTTTTGAGAGTTTCGAATTTATTTTTCAAGTATGTATATTATTCATCTTGTTCAAGTTATGAAGATTATTGTGTTGTGTCATTGAGATCAATTTTATTTGTTCAACAATGGATCCATGGTTTGTTCTTGTCAAAAGGTTGCACATGAAATCGAGATCAGGGTTGGTTCATCATCTTCTTCATCAAAATATTTAGGGCTTATCATGTAAATCTAGTTCTTCAATGACACCATTGCATCTCCCTTCATGCTCAGTACATCAACGATATCTTCTTCATACTAGTAATGCCCATCCATCAGAACTCCACGACGACACATCCCTCATTACGTCACCTCGATCTTGAAACCCTAACCATGATACCATCATTCTCAAGATCGTCTAGGTTATATGTCATCACCAACATAACATCTAATGTTCCTTATTGGAACCCTAATTTTTTAGGCAAGCTAGCGCACACACATCTTTCGAATCCACAATCCTCCAAATCGTTCGCCCTTGAATCTCATCTCCATGCATCACTCTAAAGAACCATCATTCTCCCATGGCTAGTGCATCTCCAAGATGATCGGGAACTACCCTTCTTCCAAAAGGGTTTTGTATAGCCTTAAACTTGGCCGTCTCTTGGATCCTTTATCATAAGATCTGTCTCATCAAGAGGAAACCAACGGAATTTGTTTGTATGAATCGGACTTCGTTTCGATTTGTTATGATTTTCGGAAGAAAGAGAAGTAAGGAGGTTTAACTCTTAGTGACCGCCACTAAGACTAATTAAATATGATTAAAGAAACTACTGAGAGATTAGGACCCCTAATGACCTTTAACAAACACTAATCAATGGTTAGCAAATGTTAAGCGAAGCCACGAAGATTAAATCATGATTAGTAAAAGTTAATCACGATTAGTGCTAATTAAGTGTCATTAGTGAATCTAGAGTCTTCTGGATAGTTCTAACTAAAGCCCTAAGTTTCGGATAAGTTTTGGCCAAAACCACGGACCAAAACCATGGGCCGCTAACTGTGGTTAAGATCTAAATCATGATTTTCTAACCATGGTTAGCGGGTTTCTGGAGCCTATAAATAGCCCTACTAACCATTCATTCTCTAAGATTTCAACTGCCACCATTACCCCAAGGGCTAGGGCCGAGAGGTCGGGAGTAGGAGTGGGAGGCGAGGAAGGAGCGCTAGCGAAGCGCTGTCGGGAGAACGAGGAGGAGGAAGGTACGATCCTCTCTTAGTTTGCTAGTGATTTTCTCTCAGTGATTTTATAGAGGAAACTCTTTCTGTTTTTCTTTTAAAATATATCCCGATATAGGAGAAACTTTAACGAATTTTTTATAGAAATATGTCCCAATATAAGGGGAAATTCTGCCGAAATTTTCCTAGAAATATCACCCTGTATAAGGGGAAGCTCTACTGAAATTTCAAGAGAATATGTTCTTCACGTTCTTCGTGTTCTTCATGTGTTCTTCGCATTCTTCATGTTCTTCGTTCGTTCTTCGCATTCTTAGTATGTTCTTAGCATTTTTGATACGAAAATGAAATTCGATTGTTTCAAGAGCTATCATCCTTTTGAAAAAGAATCACAATAAAGCACTGCATATGAGAGAGAGAGAGCTCGATTAGGTAATGAAATCCTTCATTTTGTTGTTGAGTTTTCATATAAGATCGTTGAGATTTCTGTATTTATGTTCCTTGTTACGAAGAACCCTAATTTGGTTGTTTTTTAGAAAGTATGAAAGGCTGCTTTGTGATTTCATCTAAAATAAGGTCTAAGCATCGAATGGATGTGTGTGGTTTGGAAAGTTAGGTTTTGGAAGTTAAAATAAGCATAAATATGAGTATATAAATATATGAATTAATATATGTGTAAGTCTATACTCAGTGTTTATGTTTATGCAAATCTAAGGCTTAAAGGAGGAATTACATCATGGGAATTTATGTGTTTTGAGTTGGATCCTGAAAAGGATTGGGTCTTACGTTAAGCATGACTGGGAGTAGAACTACAGGTCGGGCATGCAACCTATAGGTTTGTTGGAAGTAACCCATATTGGTGTTGCCCTACCGAGGTAGTACACGGTTGCCCTATTATGATAAGTACACACGACATCAATGATTTGCAACGTGTGGTACAGGGAGTCAGTTCAGGTTGAACGACGGAAGATGTGGTCGTGCCATGTGGAGGCATGGGTGGTTCAATAGCAGTTGGATCACGATAACATGTTTTTAAAGCCGCTAGGTTATGTGATTAAAGGTTAGCCTGAGGTTTTAAGCAACTGGATCCTCGAGGACGGTATGCTTCTTTGTTTTTCAGGCTGAGGGTTCAAGACCATGATTAATAAAGAAAAGGAATCTGTCATGGTAGTATTGAAGGATTGGTTGAGGCGACGTGCAGCGGCATAAGCTTACAAGATCAATGCAATCTCTAATCCCAAAGTGTCCACAGCTTCGAAGTCCATATAGTGGTGAGGTAATTCCCTGGACTAATCCATAACGTAGAATAGAAAGGAATATGAGTTAAAATAATGAGAAGGGATAAAACTTTTTTTGATAACAAGTTTTGAAAAAAAATTACACCATTTGTTTGCTTTTCTCTTATTCGTTACTTAATATTCGTTAATTGCTATCCTATGATTTATGAAAAACCCAACAGGTGTCGGTGAGCCATCACAAGGACTTTAGTAATCCAGACAGCTAACATAGTAACCATCCAACCAACCCTAGTAGCTTTACTCTATAAGGTAGTAGGTAATCTTTTTGTGTATTTCCTTTCAAGCTGATGTACATGTAAATGGTTATTGTGGGACAATGTATCATGTGAAATTTATATTGTGAATAGAAAAGTGTTGAAATACTTCCTTCTGAGTATTTTTAATTGCGGTCTGTTTCTGAATGATAGTTGTGATTGCTGTTGCTGAGTAACCAGATCCGGATATGGGTGGATCTGACGAATCGGAATCGGGGTCGTAACAGATTGGTATTAGAGCCCGGTTACTCCAGTAATTTACTCGATAATTGATAACTATGAGCGGTATTCAGAAATTAAGGTTGTCTTAAGATCCTTTGATCTTAATAAGTGACTGCAGTACTATTCACAAGTAATTGTCCCTTATGTACATCATGCTAAAACGTATAGGACCTAACCTTTGGCTTTAACTCATCACAGGATCATGGCAGACCAAGACGTGTCTAGGCAATTAGCGACTATGATGACAATGCTGCAAGAAATGGAGAAAAAGCAACAAGCATTAGAGGAGAGGCTCAATGCACAAGCTGAGACACCTGAAGCATCTACACCAGTGGATGATATAATTGAAGGTTCTGTCCATCTTTCTGAGGAAGAATCTAGTTACCATCCTTCGATCGAGTATGCTCCTACTCCAGCTAAAGGAGCGATGGAGAAGGCCCTTCTTAGACACCAAAAATTACTATACAATTATCGAAAGGGAAAGATTCCTCGATTCAAAGGCATAAAGACATCTGCTGAGGCAGAACTATGGCTTGATGATGTCAGAAGATGTTAAGAATAATACACACACCAGCAGATACTTGGGTGCATTTCGCTGATTACTCCCTAGTAGACTACGCAAGATGATGGTGGAAAGCAATTTCTAAGAAATTAGTAATTCCCGTTCCATGGGATATCTTTGAAGAAAGATTCCGAGCTCACTTTTGTCCCTCTCATTGGGAAGAATTGAACAGTAGGGAGCTGGCTTCCTTGACCCAGGATTCCAAGAATGTACGAGATTATCATATTCACTTTACGAAGCTACTATGTTACTCCCCAGCTCTAGAAGCTTCATCACAGGAATGTCTTACCAAATTTGTTAGCGGACTTCAAAGAGATCTTAAAGAGAAGCTTGCAGGCTTTAGAGCCACTACTATAGATGAAGCCATGGACGATGCCTCTCGTATTGAGATGGAAAGGGATGAAAACCACCAAAGAAGAAGCTTCAACTTTACTGGTGGACTATCCAAACGTAAGGCAAATTATAACCGAAGAATCAGTCATTATCATCCAGTTGGGTCTACTATAAGCTCACCACAGACTTTGGGTGAGGAATTATTAGGAAGAAGGGGTTTCTCTAGACCTCCACTATACCCT
Source organism: Ottelia alismoides (assembly GCA_037367405.1). Lineage (NCBI taxonomy): Eukaryota > Viridiplantae > Streptophyta > Magnoliopsida > Alismatales > Hydrocharitaceae > Ottelia > Ottelia alismoides. Next base: position 38,271 of record JAZKJV010002151.1, read on the forward strand.
CGCGACTCAATAACATGAGATAGTACTGCTAAGGTTGGATCTTCAGCACGGATAGGAACACGTGTGTGTTATTACTGTCATCAGGGAGGCCATATAAGGAAATACTGTCTAAAGTTAGGATGTTTGGGGTCTAAATCAACCCCAATTAACAGTATAACATCCACCCCGAGCAATGGACAACACGCGGAGGAAGACATGGTAGAGTCATGGCTCACAAGGAGCATCTCCTACGCAACAACTGCCACAAAGTGTTGCAGGTTCTAGCTTGCCTATTCCTAATGGCCAACTCAATGCAATCACTGAATAACAAGCCTACAATTCAGACACGGGTATGAGGTACCATTACTATTCATGGCTTTTCAATACATGCCTTGTTTGATTCTGATGCTTCACATTAATTTATTGCTCGACGGTTAGTATGTACTTTGGGTAAGGTACCGGTAGAAGTACAATAGTCCTATCTGATTAAGGGACCGAGAGGACAAGTATTTATAATCCGAGAAATACTGGATAATTGTGTAGTACTGATAGTAGGACATCATTTACCTGTTTCACTATTACCAATTTAAATGGATGACTTTAATCTCATCTTGGGGATGGACTGGCTAGAAAGGCATCATGCATCCCTTGACTATTTTAGAAGATAATAATTTTTCACCTTCCTAACTTGATAGAGTTCCAGTTCATTGGAAAGACATCCAATGATAATATTGAAAATATCTCTACTTTGAAGGCACAACAGTTGTTAGAGAAAGGGTGCCAAGGCTATTTAGCTTATGTAACCACTACATCAGGGTTAGACAGAATGATAGAAGATGTACCTATAGTGTGTGAGTTTCCTAATGTGTTTCCAGAAGAACTACTTGGATTACTGACGAGACGCTAAATACGATGATTAATTCGGACACGTTGTAGTATGTGTACTTAGCGATTCAATCAGAACCGAGAGAAGGATCTCCGTGAAGAGTGTCTCAGCTTAATTTATATCCCGGGCAAGTCTGGGGTCGAATTCAGGGAGGCAAAGGAACAACTTCGGGTTAATTTGAAAACATAGGTCTAGATTTCCAAGCGGTATTTTTTTAGATTTTATTAATGCAAAATGAATGCCAAATGCGAATGCGGTTGAATTAATGCACTAAGAAAGCATACAACTTAGTCAAATTAATTTGAATAGAAAATAAGTCCAATTTAGCCTAGTTATATTTTTCCTAGAATACTAATCCAGTGATGAATGCAAGACACTTTTTTTTTGGAATTTTATGATTTAAAATGCAACAACTAAAAATGCACACTTTTTATGGATTTTTCATAATTTCTCATACAAACAATAAGCAAAAATTATGAAAAATTTACTGGAATATAAACATGATGCAAGGAAGCTACAGTAATATTTCTGGATTTTTTTGGAGAATATGAATTTTTTTATGATTTTTTAGTAAAAATAGAGTGATAATGAGTAAATAATTTCTAATAAATCCACATTATCAAATTAATCAGAGTGCGAATTATCCCAAATAGATATTTTTATAAGGAATCTAGAAGACTTGAAATTTCGCAAAAATGATGTACATGGATTTAACTAAAAATCAAATACTAAAATCACTCTACAATTTATTTTATGTACAAGACAACTTTGTTTTATATGAAATTTGGATAATATCTCAATCACATCTCAAGGCATCATATCTAATTTTTTTAAGAATTTTTAGAGCAATCTTGTGTAAGATATGAATTTAATAGCACAGAATGTGTAAAATATGACTAATTTCAATTAAACAATTTTAATTAGTTACCCACAACTCACAAAAATACAATTAAATTTTCAGATGATAGCAAATATGTTGTTAAGCACAATGACATTTTTCATTGAATAAAATGATGCAAAAGATAGGTCCAAATTAAAATACGAACAGAGGGTTATCTTTGCAAATTCAGAAAACCATATTTACAACAAAATATGTACATGGACCTATTTGCAATTATAAAAACATAAAATATATACAATATAATTTTTACATTAAAAAATAATAGGAAATCACCTTCTTCCTCCTTTGGCTCACGATAGAAGAACCCAACGGGGGAGGGCTTGGATCGGCGACGGACGGCAGCGCAGGGGATCGCGGCTGGGCGCTAACAGCGAGGAGGGGCGGTGGTTGGCTCGTGGCCGGAGGAGCGGAGGCCGGTGGAGGGGCACGAAGCTGGAGTCGGCGATCGGTAGAGTTAGGAGATCTGCGGTTGGTCACGGCGGCCCGTGCTGGGGGGGCCGCGGCGGACGCGTCCGCGCTGGCTGGTGGCGGCCGGTGGGCGTGGCCGTGAATAGAGGAGGGGGGGTGGAGCCGCTGCTGCTCCTCCCTTGGATTTTTTAATTTTTTTTAATTTTTTTCTTTTTTTGCTGTAATGATAAAAAAACCTTTTTTTGTTTTAGTTTTTGTAAAAAAATTTTAACTAATCAGGAAATGAAAATGATGTGAAGAAAAAAATGTGATTATGGATGTGGAGATGATTGTGTAGAACAAATGGAGGGTGGGTGGTGATATGATGTGCTAAAAAAAATGCAAAAATAACGACAATGCCTAATGATATAAAGGGAGCTTACCTACGATGAACGCTGGTTCCTATGAGGTGCTCACGAGAGCACGATCTTCGCTCGAATCGCCGTCGAGCGATGAGCTCGAGCAGCGCGCGGATGCGGCTGCAATGTTGGCCAAAAAAACCAATAGATCTCACCGGAGAGAGGGCCGTTGTCGCTCGACCGCGGTTGTGTCGCTGTCACCGATTCAACTCTGGTAGCTAGGCTCTCCTCACATAAAGATGGATCAAGGACAAAAATGAGGAGAATGAGATGTATATAAAGAGGAAAAAATGAGAGGTTATTAAAGTGGTGGAGTTGAATGGGAGGTTGTATTATTAATGGAGTTGAATGAGAAGTTGGAAAAAATGGTGGAATAATGGAGTTAAATTGGTGGTTATTGTAGAGAATGGAGATTAAATAATAAATAAATAAATAAATAAATAAAGTAGGCTACTTTAAATACAATAAAAATATAAAGAAAGAAAAATAGTGGTGAATTTACAAAGGAATACATACAACATGTACATATATTATTTTTGTTTGCTTTTCTAATATGTATTTTTTTGTCTTTTTAATAAGAGATATTTACAACATAAAAAATATAATAAAATACTATAATCAACATACAACACAACAATAATTTTTTTTGTATTTTTAGTAATTAGGAAAGATAAATAAAAAAATGAAGAAAGAATGAATATATACATAATATACAATATACATCTAGGTCCCAAAACCTAACTTTTGCAAATGAGCTCCAATTTTAATGAAACCACTTTGGATAGATACTTTTCTAACTTGAACTTTAAAAGTAAGTTTTGGTGAATTTGGAGTTCATACGGAGCGGGAATTTGGCTTGGAAGTTGGTCTTTACGGCTTTTTCTCTTTGGGATCTAGGAGCATTTATTTGAAGTGAAATTTGTTTTGCATTTTTGTATTTTTATATACATTTTATGAACAAGTTAGAAAAGAATTAGCCAAAAAGGAGTTGAAATGGAATTATTAAAAATATATGAAGTTTTGGGCTATTTACATGTGAAAAACTCCTTTAATTTTGTGGCTTTTTATTGTTAATTTATTTTGTACAATCTAATATACAATAATTAGTGTGTTTTATTTACAAGGGTCATTTTGTTAATTTATTGATTTTATAAACATTTATTAGAGAATTTACTCGTGGATTTTACTAAGATCTAGATATTGAGACGATGAATCGTGGATTCATCAATTACCACATGAGCGAGAGATTGAATTTGAAGTCTCTCTCACACCTGATACTCAGCCTATCTCTGTCCCTCCATATAGGATGGCCCCAGATGAGTTGCGAGAGTTAAAAGTACAGTTACAAGAACTGTTAGATAAAAGATTCATTCGTCTTAGTACTTCACCATGGGGTGCACCTGTCTTATTTGTGAGGAAAAAGGATGGGTCAATGCGGCCGTGCATTGACTATAGACAATTAAACAAGAAGATAGTAAAGAAGAAGTATCCTCTGCCAAGAATAGATGATCTCTTTGACCAGTTGCATGGTTCAACTATGTATTCGAAGATTGACTTGAGATCTGGATACCATCAGTTGAAGATTAAAGATGGGGATAACCCCAAGACAACCTTTCAAACTAAATATGGATATTATGAATTTTTAGTTATGCCTTTCAAATTAACAAATACCATAGTAGCCTTCATGGATCTCAGGAATAGAGTATTCAAGGAGTTCCTAGATCACTTTGCAGTAGTGTTTTATTGATGATGTGCTTATTTACTCCAAGGATAAGTACCAGCATGAACACCATCTCCGGCAAGCACTTGAAATACTAAGGAAGAACAAACTGTATGCTAAATATAGAAAATGTGACTTCTGGTTATCTGAAGTATCCTTCTTAGGCTATGTTATTTCTAGGGAAGGTATATCAGTTGATCCTACAAAGGTTAGTGCGGTGATGAGTTGGGAACGCCCGAAGATTGTCACAGAAATACGATATTTTTTTGGTTTAGCTGGGTATTATATGAGATTTGTGAAGGACTTTTCACGAATAGCATTGCCAATGACTAGGCTGACTCAAAAGGAAATTCCATTCATATGGTCCGACATGTGCGAAGCTAGTTTTCAGACACTGAAAGAATGCCTAACATATGCACCTATCCTTACTCTACCCTCTGGGAGTGAATGGTTTAACTGTACACTGGCGCATCTAAAGAAGGACTTGGGGCAGTTCTTATGCAACATGGTAAAGTAGTTGCGTATGTATCGCGACAACTCAGGACACATGAGAAGAATTACCTAACACATGACCTTGAATTAGCTTCCATAGTTTTCGCTTTAAAGATATGGAGACACTACCCCAATGGTATTACTTTTGAAATCTTCATCGATCATAAAAGCTTGAAATATCTGTTTGATCAGAAGGAGCTCAATATGAGACAGAGACGATGACTAGAGTTGTTGAAGGACTATGATTACACAATCTCCTTCGACCAAACATGTATGTCGCACATGCCCGCGTTTGGGAAAGTTGAAAAAAAACCCTAGCAAGTTTTGGTAACTCCATTTAGATCTCTACGCACATTTATTTCATCTTAATTTGTAATTTTACATATTGCACCTTGTCTTTGCTCTTTATTTTGAGTATCATTTTCACATTATATTTCAACTTCAAAAAGTACATATTGTAGAATATTTAATTCACTATCTTGTGGATGATTAATTCGATTTTTATGAGCATTGTTTGATTATCATATTTATTGTGGTGAAATTAGTCACATTTTGCCCTATCAGTGTTGGAAATTTATAATAAATCATCCGTTGCTCCAAAAATTCTCGAATCGTAGAATTCATTATGTTTTAACATGTGCCAAAAATTGTTCAATTTGCAAACATATTTAGCTTAAAATAAATTATGTTGTGATTGATGTAATTGATTTTAAGTCTTTGTAAACTTAATATTTTGAGAAGTTGGAATTTTCTCCGGATAAATCTTAATTAGACACATCTAGGATAATTTTATTTCTGGAAATTTATTAGATTTTCTATTATTAAAATTAATTTATTTAAAATCACACGGTTTGTTTATTTAATTCATAAAAAATCACTTTACATCTAAAACTTCCAAAAAATTACAATAGGTTAATTTCATCATAATTAACTTATTTTCATATTTTTTATAATTTTTTCATTTCATTTGTAAATAATATTATAGAAAAACCTATAAAAGTGTCTATTTTCATGCATGCATTTTCTATCATAAAAATACAAAGAAATGTGACATGGATTTGCCATTGCATAAATAATTAAGGAAAAACAATCTTTTATATTTTTTAGCTTAATTGCACATTAATTTGTATTTTCCAAGACTTCTTTATCTTTTGAAAAAATTATATTAATAAGGATTCTTCTCTTTGTAAAAATATACTTATAATATGTTTTTCTATAAGTTCAGATGAGGAATAAGGAACAAGGTGGGGATGAACGTAAAAAAGGTTTATACTTATTCTATTGATTTGAGGATAAAGAAGGGAAAATACTAGACGCACTACAACATATTGACCCTATTTCGACATTTCTAAACGTCAAAATAGGTCTTCATAAACGCCGATTTCAAGAAAAAATGGCGTATAAAAACGTTGAAATTATACGTTGATTCTGGGCCGTCTAAATAAGATTCTATAGATGTATAATTAGGTATGTAGAATTCGTTAAACTTTCCAAAACAAATGTCGAGGCAAATGTCAAATTTGATGTATAAACATCAATTTTGTCTAAAAATTCGACGTTTATCCGCCGAAATAGGCAATGTAAGTTGATGTGTAATTGGACAAATGTCGATTTTTGAACATTTCTAAATGTTAATTTTTGAACATTTCTAAATGTCAATTTTCAAGTTTAATGCAAAATCGGGAGCTGCAATAAATTGCCATAGGCACATGAGCTACAATGCACTAGAGATGTAGGTCTAATCTTTACTTCTTTGGTGAAATTTGCATAAAGCACCAAATATTTAAAAATTATTTCAAAATTGCACAATCAAAATAGATCCAAAAAATTAAAAATTGAGATTGTATAATCTAAACAGATCAAAAATATTTATTTTACAAAAAAATCTTCATCGCCAACTCCTTGAGGGATGTTGTCGAGGACTTTGAAAACTCTGCAGGCCACCGGTTGGTGTTTGATTCATTAGAGGGCAACTCATATGTACCACTCTTTGTACTCGGTTCAACTCGGCCAGCCACCAGTCGATGTCTTAGTCACAATTTTTCCTCTTCTTGTCCTTGATCGTTGCATCGTGATTAATTGGGTTCTATATTTGCACTTGAGATGAATCGCAATCATCATCTTCGTCATCGTGGTATCTTTTGAATCGTCGTTGTCGTTGTCTTCAAGGGGCTGGTTTTGAATACAACATCCTTCTTGGGCACCTCGAGCAACACAACCACACCCCAATCATTGTGAACCGACATGAACGCATAGATCATGGTGTTGATGTTGCCCATGCATTCAATAATTATGTCCAATCAGTGATCTCAACAAGAACATGTTTAGATGACAAGCTTTCAGAATTAGAATATTTTCACTATGTATGTTGTTTGCAATATTGATTCATTATATGCTTGAGGCAGACCTCTTAGACTGGTTTCTTGTGCTTCAAGGGATTCACAAAATCAATACATCGAATTTCTTGGCTGCAACAAGAAGAAATACGGCATGTGCTTGTGCACCAACAAACCTATGTCTCTTTATCCCCCAACTAATATATTTTCACTTTTTTGATGAATTGCTTGAGCATGTTGCCACACAACCTGCTATCAACAAAATGCTTCATCTTGATGCAAAAAGATCGATGCATGTCAATTAAGGAATAAGGATGCAATTTGCAACGATTAATCATCAATTGTGGATTATGTACCATTGTTCCCAGTGATTATGCATGTGGCAATGATCCACTTTAAAGCCACCCAATTAGTGATGCTGGTCATAAATTTGGCATCTGAATTGCTTGATTACCTTCATCAAATCTAAAAGGGGTCAACACTGATAATTCTCGATTCCCCTGCATACCTCACTCCTTCGTAAGCATAATCATATATGAAAACCTATAAGACGGTTGCTTCAACCATGCGAAAGCAAGTGAAAGAATGTCATAAAGGAGAACTCGCCGAAAGACCCACAACTCCTAGCCAAAGATAGCTATTGTTGATCCCTATGTAGTTCTTGCAACATTCATGGTTGTACCAAAGACTGAGAGATTCATGCAGGATGTCATAAATAGCAACAATGAAAATCAACTTTCTATGTAAGATTACTATGAATTATTGGCATCCATGCATTACCAATGGAGAATCCACAGCTAAGAACGCACACGATGTCAATGGGAGCCGTCAAATTGAACTTCGTGACATAGCCAGCACGAATAACATGTTTAAATAACAAGTTATCAAAATTAGAATACTTTAACTCTAAATATTATTTGTTACATTCATTCTATGATTAAGGTGCAAAAACCTAAATGTTGTAGGGCTCAACAATGGTTCAAACGTAGAATATAATAGTTGAATTCATGTGATACTAAAAAGATCAACACCAACAATTAATGTGATATAAATAGAATCTAAAATTACAATCCATTCCCATTCCCAATTATAATCCAAAGGGAGGCATGGATCACATGTCCACGCAATTAACCCATTCCCAATCTTGACAATGCCTTCGCTAAAGTGGCACATGAAATAATAAAGCATTTACTTTTAAAAATAGAATACTCCTTCAACTAAATTATAATACTTCAGAATAAATCATTAATATTTACCTGGAGATGAGATATATGCTTGCCTGGAGCGCTGATTCGAGGAGGTTGACGCAATCACTCATCATCTTGAGAAGCAAGCACCTCTTTATCAAATTAGTTAATCTCTCCATAAGAAATAAACATCAACTTATTGGAATAAATTTTTGCAACATAGAGAAACTATAGTATAAACACAAACCTGATACAGAAAACATATCCTAAGCACATTTATTAAAAGGTAGTCTTGCTTCTATACAATAATCAAAATGAGAAATATTTTTTTATTAAAAGGTAGTCGCTGCAATAAAAAATAAAAAGTCAAAGTTTTGCAATTAGATCAGTTCAAGAAACATACAAATAATTGTAGCATTTAGAGCATATGAAAACTAGACATTTTTATAATATGCATTAGTACTATAATTGTAGCATTAAAGTATTCAGCTGATGATTAGATTCTCAGGTTGCCTTGTCTTGAATATGGTTCAACAAAATGAACTGACTCCTTATGTTAAATAAATAGGATATGCTTCAGATTCCTTGGTTACCATGTCGTGATTTCAAAACCAAAGCGAAGCATGGTGAAGTTAGGGTGTGCTTCCTTCCCCAACTTGGCTTTAGTAGTAAAGCATCCATGGATATATCTCTCTGTTATACTTCTTGCACCCCCATTACTCGTGCTATACCTCTCTATTATATCTAGTTATTTATAGCACATCTTATACAAATGCATCTTATAAGTTGCACAATTTAAGGTGTACTTATTATGTATTACATAAAACTTAAACATGGTATGAGATGTTCATTACCCAGTAAATGATTCATATTGTCTATCATTCAATAATTGTGTTGAATCAGATAAACCAATGATAAAAACAATTTTATACTGAGAAATATCAGATTGTGTATCTATAGACAATTGTGCGTCCAATGTTGGTGATGATCTCTCATCCACTTGCACAGAAGTCGAAGGAACATCTACTGAGGTTGTCTCCTAAATCGACTCCCCATCTGGAGCCAACTTCCTATTGCAACTCTTTTCCTTGCCCTTCCTTTTCTTCAATTGAAATGGTTCAGCCATACTCATAGAGATAACAAGGATATATACTCCTCCAATTGATGTATGTGCCATATCTGTAAGAAAAAAATATATAATACTGAAATTATCATGTTATAAACTTTCTTTCATTATATTTTATGCCTAATAGCATACTCTGAATAAACATCGAAATTAAGAATCATATGTTACTCATCAACTGCAAATTCCAAAAAATGATTTGGAAATAAACAACAGATAGCTTTTGTAAACAAAAACTAAAATTTACCAATAAAAGATGTATAAGTTGAGCATTAGCATCTGATTGTCTTGATTATAATTTTAGTTGAACAAAAATCAAAAGAGGTGGTTTAGTTTCTACTTTGAACTCAAAATTTCAAAGTACGTGTTAAAATGAACTAATAGATCAAATTACCTTAATCTTCATCGTCTGAATCAATATATTCAATTAATGTGTCATCTTCATCCTCATGTTCATCACCACTGCCATAAATCTCCACATGTATTTTCCCATCAATTACATCAGCATCGACAATTGTAATCTCTACCTCTACACGATTTAGTGGCATAAAATCATCTTTTATTATTTGAATAGGAACATTCTCAACTTCATTGTCATCATCAACAGAATTTGTGAAATCTTTGCAAAGTTGAGCTTCTTCATTTGTAAGCCCACTCATTGAGTTGATTTGTAATGGTTTATCATATATGTGCCGATGTTCGTGTCTCCGTACCACACACCACTACGGGTCATTCTCCTTATCTTCAAGGTAGTATACTTGTTTTGCTTGTGAGGCAACTATAAATGGCTCATTGTCATACCATGTTCTATGCACATTGATACTTACCATATGATTATCAACTTTAATATTTGATATCCGGCTACTGAGATCCCACCATTTACTTTCAACAAAAAGATTTTTTTTCTGAAATACATATTGTAGCTCAAGAATATCTTGGATAACACCATAAAATCCAATGGCATTTCCCTCATGCTCTCCATGAACCATTATTGAACTATTCTGACACTTTCGTCTTGCATCATGTGCTTCTGTGTGGTATCATCTGATGTTTGTGTTCTTATTATGTTCTTGATAACATAAGGCTAATAAATAACAGGTAATAGGCATAAATTCTCTATACATCCCAAATTTCCAGTGCAATCTGTTCAAAACACAAAATGGGTAGTGCAATCTATCCAGAATAGGTGAAGAAATTGGGACCACACTATCCAGATAAAGATTTACAGTTCAACCCAACACAAACAACTGCTCTTGTTCTTATTCATGTTCTTATTCTATTCTAATTACAAGAAGTAAAAAAACATTAGCATGAAATGGGCAATCTTCGAATCCAAATTTCCAGGGGAAAAATCCCAATTTCTTTGTTGGTTTTGTTATTATATTCTAACCATAGGGGCAGTGTACCTTATCTAATGTACTTGAAGAAATTGGAATAAAACTATACAAATTTGGATTGTTCATGTTCTTATTTTATTCTAATTATAAGAAGAAGCAGTTAAAAAGAAATGAGTAATCTTTCTAATGCAAATTTTCTAGGAAAAAAAACAATCTTCTATTGGATATGTTATTCTGCTCTAAACACAGAGCGGTGGTGCAAGTTGTCTACTGTACTAAAGGAAATCGGTGTTACGCTATCCAGTTTTCGGCACGCATCTCAACATGTGTTTTAAAACTAGTTTATATGTATGTGAAAAGTACTATAAACTAGTTTATATGGCATGAGCATACTGCCCCACCATACCACCCCTTTATTTCCAAGATTCAAGCAAAGGAGAAGCTGTCTATTTCATGTTCCATGACAAGTCCATAGTCTCCATAGATATCCAAGTTGTTTTGGTGCATTTCTAGCCGGAATCCAAATTAGGGATAGATACTAATGCTATAATGCATGTGAAAGTATTTTTCAAGGAAAGTAATGGATAACTGAGATTGAACGAATGCTTACGATGAAGTAGAAAGTAATTATGTTCCAATAAATTTCATAAGTTTCAAAGTAATAGAACCCATGTGAAACTATCATGACTACAAACTGGTTTTCATACTTCAGCATCTCTGATATATATGCAAATTATCTCTTGTTCTGCAACTCTCTCGGTTACAATGCCATTGAAAATAGTGCATCCATGTGTCATGTTGCTTCCATTAATTTTATAATTAGTACGTGTATGCCTTCCTTTTGATCTTTGCCTACTACTCCTTCCAGAGAGAGAGAGAGAGGATTAATTGTAAAATTAAAGAATTATCATGCTACCATTATTGCACGGGGTGAGCACAACGAAAAGGCTTCCAAAGTCAGCATGCAAATCCCGAACCCTAAATCTTAAGAACGAAGGAATTGCCGCATTAAAAAGAGGGAGGAAAAAGTAGGAACGGGAAAATGGCGGTGAATTGGTCCAATTGAGTAAGATCTTATCGCAACAATAAAAATGAAGCAATAATAAATAGATTTGCAAAAATTATAGCAAAAAAAACTGACAATATCACAAAAATAAACAAAAAAGTAATCTCCTCTGGTTTGAAAATCCAAATCCCTAAAAAATAGGGTTAAAATCAGACAAACATAACTCCCACATGTTGAATGTGATCTCTGGAAAAACAGAGCACAAACAAATCTAATTAGAGTTAATCCGCTGCGAGAGGATTGATGTCGAGGAAATTTATGGCTGTGAATCCCCAAAATCTAATCAGAGAAGATTTAGAGTGCAATAGTATGATGGAGAATCCCCAAAATCGAATGGTGTGAAGATGAAGAAGAAATTTAGAGCGAAGGGAAGAATGGTGGGAGCAGAAGGGTAGGTTGTATATATACCTTCAGGATGGAAGGAGGGTGGATGACGACGCTACTCTTGGTGCTCAAGGTGATTGCGCACACGGGAGGGTTGTCGGTCGGGAGATTCAGTGCGGACGGAAGGCACCGAGGATGAATGAGGAATCCATGTCTGGGAGGTTAGGGGGGCACTGTGGGACGAAGAGGCAGCTGTCGGGGGATACAGAGGAGCGAAACATGGAAGAGATTAGGGTTTTTCTTTTATACTGAAGCGATCGATGTAAATAATGCGTCGATTATTTCCTAATTAAAAACATACGTCAACAACATTGTCTAAATTTCGACATATTACAAATGTCGATACTGTAGATAATAAAATCGACTTTTGAAATTTATAAACGTCTAATTTTCTATATTTTGTTGTAGTGACATATAGATAATGGAGGTTGTAACCACAATGTGACCATTATTTTGGGATAGCTTTTACCGAGATAAAATTTACTTATCTCATAAATATTCACTTATTATCATATAAATTTCACTTAATCCAAAACAAAATCCACTTATCCTGAAATAAGGTCAACTTATCTGAATAAAGATTTGTCAATATGTCTATATATGTGCTTATTGAGCTTTTAACGAATCGAACCTGAGCGAACCTTCGATTTTTAGGTTCGGTTCGTTTATTTAATCGAGTCTAAACTTATATTCAGGTTCGGTTCATTTTTTTTTCGAGTCGAATCTGAAACGAACTTTTAACGGGTCGAATCTAAGCGAATATCAAACTTGAGAATTTCAGATACTCCCAAGTCCAATGAACATTTGACCTCTTCATGTCTGTGAACATTTGACCTCTTCATGTAGGATTGGATCTTGACTTGCTTGGTCAATTGGACCGTCATACAAATTCGCAAAATATCAGAGGGCTGACGTACAAATAGTGCAACACATTTAATACGGATGGGATAAGGAAGGCCATCTCTAGATCTGGATCATAAAATCTCCAAAGGTTTGGGATTGTCACAATCTTTAGGGGCCTACATGCAGATTTATTCTTGTATAAATAATAGTCTAGGTTGTCAAAATCCTTAATCCAATAATTTAAAATAGAATCAACCCGTTTGGACATCAAATATTGGTAGGTCCGCTTTGATTAGCTAGATATCACATGCGACATACATTTGTTAAACATGGATCATCCCACATTAATTTCCTACCAGCTACGAAACGAAAGATTGTGGGTCCCATTTTTCCCCCCAAAAGTTTCTTAGTTTACCTACGCACAAAATTGTATCGTCGTGGCATGGATAACATGGGGCTACATTGGAGAGTCAAGTTAGTTTTCCCAATCTATTTTTTAAAATTTTTTGTGGTATTTTTTTAAAATATATGAATGATTAAATTATAATAATAAGAGGAATATGTTATTGAAATTTCGTGAAAACATACAATCCTAATTTATCCATCTGGAAGGGGTCGATTTCAGTAATTCTGAGAACGTTAAAATTTGTTAAGCTTGATGGTGAGATAAAAATCTTGAAATGAGTTGCATTTTTAATGAAAACATGTTGATATTAGGTTATCTAAAATTCTCCAAGTATTTTGAAAAAAGTACCACAAAAAAGTTAAAAAAAATGACGGTGAAAGCCAAGTTATCTCCCCTCTAGGACACAGCTTCGTATGTAACATGACATAGTTACAATACCCAGACTGCCTTTGTAAAGGTTCATAGATGCTTTGTAATATTTGTACGAAATTATGGAAAAATTGGATTGTTTGTAAAATCAATAAATTAGTATGTAAAAAACAATTAGTTATGTTAAATATGTATATGACAATGCAAAAAAAAGAACTTACGACTCGTGTATGTCCTCTACCCTCCTCCAAGCCGCACCCCCCTCCTTTCCCCTCATCATGGCCGCCACCTATGCCTCTGTCACATAACACATTCCTCGCAACCCCATTCCTGTGCGCCACTGAGAAATCCACCATCTCCACACATCACAAGTATGCGTCAATGTTGAAGAATGGTCTTGGTGGGCTACGTTTAGTACCACATCTTGGACTGGTGACTTTTGGTCACATTGGTGGGGCTATATAAAGAGCTCACACCCATTGTAACCTTTGAGAAAGTGAATGCAAAATCAGCCCATTGAAGCGGTTCTTCCGTGATTTTATCCCGCTCCTCATAGAGTAGGGTTCCACGTAAAATCAAAGTGTTTCATTTGTTTTGTTCTTACTTTGATTCGCTTCCACATTTTATATTTTAACATGATATTAGAGCAGGTTCGATTCTCGAGATTTTTTATTATGTTCCTTATTTAGTTAAAAATCAATTTTGGTGTTGGAGAATCAATTTATGTTCTTTCCGAGATCTATGTGATCGGTTGAAGTCCATATATGATTCTATGGTTCAATTTCTTGAACCCTCTGCTAGAAATTCAGCAAGTTTAGGTTGAAGTTGATCAAATAGCGTCGCTCCTGTGAACATCTCCAGCGAGCAGTCATGCAGCCCTGCTCCAGGCAGATGCACCTTTCTGGCGCAGGTCTTGGCCTCAGCAGGCCCGCGCGTTCCCCCCGTACTCCTGGCGGAGCGCACGACACGCGCATGATCCAACGCCACAGCGTTGTCCTTACTCCAGGCAAGGCTCGAGCACTTACACACCGTGCGCACGATGGTGCACGATACACACCGCACGCACTCCCCCTTCCAGGCCGAAGGCACCCTCCTGGCCGAGGTGCTCCATCTCCCTCTCGCATCTTGGGGCTGGAGATCCTTGACCGGCGGCGCTCCAGCGACTCCCACGCGGGCGGCGACGTGGTGGTGCGCGCTCTTGCTGCTCCTACACGAAGGAGACTCTTCTCCCTCAGCCACGGGTCTGCGCCTACAGCCCACCCTTCTTGGAAGCCGCATGCGGCGCTCAAAAGATACCCTCCAGGCACATACCCCTTCGAAGGCGCAGCAGTTGCAGGTGATGGGCGCCGCCACCAACCTGCTTCAATCTAAGCGGCGACATTTAGGGGTGTTCATGGGGGGTACCCGACCCATTCAATCATAACCCGCCCCGACCCATCTTTACCGGGTCAACGGGTCGACCCGATCCATTTCAATGGGTACCCGATTCCAACGGGTACCCGAATAATTTGAATGGGTAACTGGTACCCGCGGGTATCCGTGGGTCACTACAATCACAAATTACACATCAAATTAACCACAATAGAAAACTGCAAAAAATGTGAAATCATATACAAAAAACACTCTTATATATATTATTATTTCTTCATATATTATTTGCAACCTTATAGTCCATTCAAATGATTAATGATAATCAGAGCACTACATAACATAGATTTTTTATATAATGCTGAAGGTATAAAACCCGAGCCCATCAAATCAAATCAATTGCTCCCGACCCATATCTGAAGAAGAAGAAGAAGAAAGCATCGAAAATGGAGGATAAGTACCATGATTTCCTTATCCAAGTGCATGTTAATGACGAATTTGATCCTGATGTGAGAGCTGAGCCCTAGCCGTGAAGTCAGAGGTGCCCAAGGTGGCCAAGGGATTGTGACAAGAGTTTGAGGATGACCAAGAAGGTGGGAGGAACCGGAAGAATCCCTAGCCATGGAATCAGAGGTTGCGGGTTGGATTTCCAACCTGGGTACTCGGGAAATCACCGTGGTTTTCCATCAGGTCGACCGAGTCAACTTCGCGTGGATCCAAATGTCTTTCTCGAGTGCCCATGAATTTAGTGTCGAAATACCCGGACGTGGTCGGGTACCGGTTTGACCTAGATTTTTTTAACACCCCTGCCAATGCACATATAAAAAGGGAAAGAACTCCCCAATAACATGAGATTGAGATTTTTCCATTATAAATTTAAAGTCGACTTAGATCTCTAATCTTAAAAGATGAAAAATTGTAAGACATACTTCTTCGAGCACATAATGAACTTGTTTATCACAAATATCCTAAACATATAATCAAGTGAATATATAATCAACATGCTAATAGTTCTCATTATTTACATTGCATGTATTTTTCTTTCATAATCTATTGTGATGAACGAATGTGTCCTCATTTCTGGAGATGCTCGCGTCGTATTAGATATACCGAATAAGTTTAAAAGAACTAAAATTAGAGGAGTCATCTTTAGAAAAAAATAACATTTACGTGCAAATAATGCATAAGTTATTTATGGTTAGAGGACTCGTCTGCAGTATACTTGTAACAAGATGCATGCATGGTAAATAACGTATATGTTGTAACCAGCTTGGTGGATGGGTTTTTGCCAACCGGGTACCCAGAACTACCCATAGGGTTTTCCATCGGGTAGAGTGGGTAGCTGCTAATGGGTACCCGACCCGATCATATTTCTCGAGTACCCGTGAACTTAGGGTCGAAATAGGCGGGTCGGGCCGGGTGCCCGTTTGACCCTGATATTTTGAACATCCCTAGCGACATTGATTGAGAAAGGGGTTCCCTTGGAACCCTGTTTTTTTCTTCCCTGATTGAATGGTGAGGGGGTCACTGGCCTGTTATTTAAAAAAAGATTTGGGGGAGGTGTTGATATTGAAAAATGAAGAAGAATGGAGGTGTGGGAAAAAAATCTCAAGCGATGAAAAATTGAGGAGCCATGTTGAAAAAATGTGAGAAAAATTGAGATTATAAACATGGGAGAGAGGAATGTTTGCAGAAAAAACTAGGGGTGT
Source organism: Ottelia alismoides (assembly GCA_037367405.1). Lineage (NCBI taxonomy): Eukaryota > Viridiplantae > Streptophyta > Magnoliopsida > Alismatales > Hydrocharitaceae > Ottelia > Ottelia alismoides. Next base: position 55,183 of record JAZKJV010002151.1, read on the forward strand.
TCAAAATATCCGGGTCAACGGGTACCCGATTTGACCCGTGCATTTTGACCCGAATACTCACGGGTACCCGTTGGAAAATACAGGGTCGGGTATCTAATACATCATGACCCATGACCCATTCAAAAACCCATTTGGAAAAATGGGTATCCTGCGGGTACCCAGTTGAGAGCTCTCACTATTAGTGTGGATCATTATGCTCAAACCAACCCAATCCGAGAAAGTGTGGATCATGCTTGTCAACTTTTCTCCAACCATAGGTCAGGTTGTGGCCCATATTTTTTGATAAATGGATGATGTGGGCATGGTCGAAGGCCCGCAGTTCGTGTCGGACTTGATCCGTATCCAAGTGTATGTTAGATTCATTTGTTGTTATGTTCGATTAGACTCGTTGAAATCTTTATACTATCAATCGGATCGCATCGTATTCAAACATGCCAATTTAAACAGATTTTGAACTTTATCGTTAATCGATGATCAACAACTAAATAACTATGATATAAGTAGTCAATTCGGATTCAATTATACAAACGTTATTCTATAAATGAGTGTGCGATTTAAAAATGCCAAAAAAGCCTATGATTTGCAATCTTATAAAATAGTTTGATAATAATGGATATGACAAACTATCGGTTTGAAACCCAACGATTTCTAATCTTATAAAATATTTTGCTAATATTAGATACGACAACTATCGGGTTGGAACCCAACGATGTGCAATCTTATAAAATAGTTTGATAATATTAGATATGACAAACTATCGGTTTGGAATCCGAAAATTAATATGTCAAGTAAATTTGCAATCTGGCAATTAGATATGGGCCAACAATTAGTTCAATTCATAAACTAATTGTCCCAATTACGCAAAGAACATGAAATCTTTCAGAGAATTAATTCATAAACTAATTATCCCAATGCTTGTCAAGTTTACTCACATAGATCATGATCCCAATTGCACAGAGACCATCAAACTTGAAATCGTGCAGAAAACATGGTCCCAATTCATAAATAATTAGATATGGGCCAACAATTTTCAATTTGGCAATATCAATCCTATAAAAAAATTCGTCGAGTAACATGATCTCAACATCAAAAATTCCTGTATCAAACTTGAATTTGTGCAGATACCATGATCCCAATATGAATTAGATTTGCAATCTGTCGAGTAAATTTTATTGTCAATCATATAAAAAATATAATTATCAATTTATTATTTATTCGGAATTTATCTACTAATATTTTTTATTTTTATAGAAGTGAAATTTCTATGGGTACCCGCGGGCACCCGCTACCCATAGAATTAAATCGGGTACCCGTTAAATTGGGTACCCATTGGAACGGGTTGGGTCGACCCATGACCCGGCAGTGACGGGTCGGGTCGGGTCATTGTTAAATGGGGCAGGGTACCCACCCCGTGGACACCCCTAGAAAAAATCAGTCAAAAAAAGTGTGTTAGGACTGGAAAAAAAGGGAGGAACGAATTTCTTGTTTGTTCTTCCAACTTCTCTTTTCGACAAGTTTGGAAGAAAGGGAGAGTGATGGGTAGAGCATTTCATGCTCTACTATTGTTGGTTAGTGGTCTCCAGAGGGAGACTCATTGTTTGAGGCACTCTATTCGAGTACCTATGTTTTGTGGAGTTCTCCAAAGGGAGACTCATTGTTGGCTCCATCCTTCATCGATCATGAACTCCACTATATGTGGATATTCCCACGACATGTTTTCATGATCGTGAACTCCACTATGTATGGATATTCCCACGTTGTTCTTGTCAGCCCTTCGGAGTGACGGAGTAGTCTTCGGGGAAGACATGTTGCGCGCTGGAGTACTCCATGATGAAGACTCAATTATTGATCAGATATCTCTGTGGATCCGTATTCACACTCCAGTCTCTAGTTCCTCCTCACCAGCATGACATGAGAAGAAACGTCCTCGACAGCAACCAACAACGTGCATTGAGTTGATATTGTCTGCAGTGTCATGTACTTTGTATGTGAGTGGGTGCCTTCCTTTTGTTTATCCAAGCTTCGCATTGCATGCCTAGCTTGAGGGGGAGTGTTGAAGAATGATCTTGGTGGGCTATGTTTAGTACCAAATCTTGGAGTGGCGACTTTTGATCACATTGGTGGGGCTATATAAAGAGCACCATACTCATTGTAACCTTTGAGAAAGTGAATGCAAAATCAGCCCATTGAGTTGGGTCTCCTGTGGTTTCATCCCGCTCTTAACGGAGTAGGGTTCCACATAAAATAAAAGTATTTCATTTGTTTTGTTCTTGCTTTGATTCGCTTCCGCATTTCATATTTAAACAGTCACCATCACCGTTGTGCATCGAATCACAATCATCCTTTGCACACCATACACCACTGCCATCGTGCACTGTATGCCATCACGGCAACTACAAATCTCCACAAGCCACATGCCATCGTCACTGACGTTGTAGACACGCGTCCTTATCGCCGTCGTACACCATGGAACGTCGTTGTCATCGTGCACCATACACCATCGCCTTGTCCCCATGTGTTATGCAGCGTCCCACACTGTTGTCACCGAGGGATCGAGGGAGAAGGCAAAAAAGGGAGGGAGATAGACTATGTCATATGGTTGTCGCATTCTATTTTTAGAATGTGAAAAAATTACCAAAATAGATTTATCATCATTAAATTAATACAATTAATAGATCATTTATTTCAGTCGTGTAATCTAAAATAGGTTGATGAGATTGGCGGCTAGTCATGGGGGTAGTGAGTCCCAATCTCATTTGAAGTTATTCATATATATGTATATATAGAGATAGAAGGATGATCCTATGAGAGCTAGAAATTGTGAGAGCATGAGAACAATGATTCTGGACCACTAGATTCTATCTTCTCTCTCCTGATTGATTGGAGGAGGAGAGAGATGAGCAGAATCTAATGGTCCAGATTCATTGCTTTCATGCTCTCACAGTATTTGTCTCTCACATGATAAGTATGTGTGTGTGTATATATATAGAGACAGAGAGATAGATAGATAGATAAAGAGAGAGATAAATGGGGCTGCCCCCTAGGGGGAGCTAACTTAGCTCCCCCACCTCATTTTCTCTATTTTTTATTTTTTGAGATTTTTTTCCGCGAATATTCATCACTATATCCCTATATTATGTCATTTAAATTTTGTGTGAAACAGAGACTCCTACAGCCTCCATCCAGACATTCATTTATTAACAGTCTTAGTATTTTTTAAATCGACCCTGCTTTGATGGAGGTCGTAGGAGTCTCTGTTTTGTATGAAATTTTAATGACATAATATAGGAATATAATAATAAATTTACATGGTTTTATTTTCTAAAAAATAAAAAAATGTGAAAAATGGGGTGGGGGAGCTAAGTTAGCTCCCCCTAGGGGGCATACACATTTTACCTGTGTGTGTGTGTGAAGGAAGGCTGCTACATGTAGCAGCCAACGTGGCTGATCCATGTGGCAGTTTCCTCAATTTTTTATGTTTTTCAAAATTAAATCGTGTATATTCATCTACATATCCCTCCTACATTCTATTAAAATTTCGTAAGAAACAGAGACTCATATGCTCTCTATCTAGAACATATAATTTTAATGGTATGAAATTTGCTGTAATCGACCTGTTCTAGATGGAGGGTGTTAAGAATGTAAGACCATGTTTATTCTGTGAGGTCTAGGGGTCCTTATATAGGACTAAACCCTAGGGTGCTCAGAGGAGGATTTACATAAATACCCCTATGGGGTTACATCGGGAAACAATTGATAAGGAAACAGTGATACATAAGGAATAGAGGTAAATAAAGGAACAATAATATATGGTATTCTCTAACACTCCCCCTCAAGTTGGAGCATATCCATCAATCATGCCCAACTTGGAAGATATCCATAAAAGACGCTTCTTTGGTAATGCTTTAGTGAATACGTCTGCAAGTTGAAGATCTGTAGAAATATGTGGTGTGACGATCTGTCCTCCTCGTATTGCATCTCGGATGAAGTGACAGTCAACTTCGATGTGCTTTGTCCGTTCATGAAATACAGGATTGGTGGCAATATAGGTAGCAGACTTGTTATCACAGTATAGCGGTATAGGAGTAGTAGCAGGGAACCCAAGGTCTCGTAGAAAAGATACAAGCCACGTAATCTCACAAACAGCATGGGCCATTGCCCTATATTCTGCCTCTGCACTTGATCTGGAGACCACGGTTTGCTTCTTGCTTCGCCATGAAACAAGGTTACCACCAACAAACATAGCATAGCCTGTAATGGATCGTCTATCCTCAGGGGAACTGGCGTAGTCAGCATCTGCATAAGCAGTAATATCAGTATGACCGTTGACCTTATAGATGAGTCCTTGCCCTGGTGATTCCTTCAAGTAGCGAAGGATTAGTAGGACATCCTGCCAATCACTGTAAAGAGGTCTCTCCATATGGCGGCTGGCTCTGCTTACAGCATAAGATATATCCGGTCTGGTAACGGTGAGGTAGATCAGTTTACCCACAAGGCTCCTGTATCGTGTAGTGTCTTCAAACTCAGGATCAGTGGATGTATCGTGTTTTCGTACTTCTGCAGGTATGCCAGATGGTTTGCATCCTTGTAAACCGATTTCTGTAAGAATATCCAAGCGGTATTTTTGTTGTGATAGATGTAATCCTTCTGCAGTACGTATCACCTCAATACCAAGAAAGTACCGGAGTTGTCCAAGGTCCTTGGTGACAAACACCTTCTGAAGGAAGGCCTTGGTCTCGAGAATTCCATTGTCGTCGTCCCCAGTGACCACCATATCATCAACATAGACAACAAGTATCACCGTACCAGTGGATCGTCGTCTAATAAACACAGAGTAATCAGATGTTGTCTTATGAAAACCAAGAGAGCTGATTTCACTGGTAAGTCTGTCAAACCAGGCTCGAGGACTCTGTTTTAGGCCATAGATGGCCTTACGAAGTCGGCAAACATACTCCCCCTCGACGGAGTAACCCGGCGGTTGCATCATATAGACTTCTTCTTCGAGATCACCGTATAGGAAGGCATTCTTTACATCTAGCTGATAAATTGGCCAATTCTTGTTAGCGGCAACAGAGAGAATTGTGCGAATGGACCCCATCCTAGCCACAGGAGAGAAGGTTTCAAAGTAATCGACTCCATATGTCTGGGTGAAACCTTTTGCCACAAGTCTGGCTTTAAGTCTGTCAATAGAACCATCTGGAGATTGTTTGGTCGTGAAGACCCATCTGCAAGCAACGGGCTTAATACCTGTAGGACATGGCACAAGATCCCATGTGCCTCTTGATATGAGTGCATCTATTTCTTCATTCATGGCCTGTCTCCAACCTGCATCCTGGAAAGCACTGTGATGATCTTTAGGAATGGAGATAGTCATTAGTGCATCGGCATATTGTTTGTCAGTGCATGAAAGACCAGCAGTAGTAGTAAAGTTAGACATAGGATAAGTGGTACACTTTCTCTTTTGCCTCCGTAATGCGATCGGCAGGTTGTCGGGATCATCCGGGACAGTAGTGGAGGGGACAGTTGAAGCTGGCATATCATCCTGCGGCAGAGGTATGGGTAGAGGGACATCTGGTGATGAGGTATGAGATGGATGGGTTTGGATGCTTGGTGATGGAGGAAGATGTAAAGGAACATTGGTGACAGGTTGTGTGAAGAAGCTGGTTTGCTCAAAGAAGGTGACGTCTGCAGAGATGTAGTATCGTCTGTCAACAGGATCATAACATCTGTAGCCTTTTTGAGTGTAGGAGTAACCAAGAAAAATGCATTTGATCGCACGAGGGGATATTTTGTCTTTTGTGTGGAAATTGTGTACGAAGGAGACACACCCAAATATCCGTAGAGGTAGAGGAAAGGGAAGATCATTAGGGTGAAGAAAAGAAAATGGTGTAGAGCCTTTGAGAGTAAGAGAAGGAATCCTGTTGATAAGGTGGACTGCAGTGAGAACAGCATCACCCCAGTATGTTTTGGGAACTTTCATCTGGGTGAGAAGTGAGCGTGCAATGTTTAAAAGATGACGGAGTTTGCGTTCTGCCACCCCATTCTGCTGAGAGGTATAAGGACAAGATGTTTGATGTATTGTCCCATGGGAAGCAAAGAAATCAGAAAGGTCTCGTTGAGTAAATTCCAAGGCATTGTCTGATCGGAAGACCTGAATATTTGATGAGAAATGATTGTTGACATAAGCAAAAAAGTTTTTGACAATTTTATTGATTTCTGAGCGTTCTTTAAGAAGATAGACCCAGGATGATCTACTGTAATCATCCACAAAAACAATAAAGTAGCGGTGCCCACCAATGGTTCGGACAGGACAAGGTCCCCAAACATCACAATGAATTAAAGAGAAGGAGATCGTACGACGGGGTTCAGTTCTAGCAGGAAAAGATGTACGGTGATGTTTTCCGAACTGACATGCCTCACACTCGAATGGTTTAAGTATGGACAGTTCAGGGAACATTAAGGAAAGAGCTTTAGCAGAGGGATGACCCAGACGAAGATGCCACAGAAGAGGATCAGCAGAGATGGAGGTTGCGCCAGCGAAACCAGAGTCGGAAGGGATGTCCAGGTAATATAAGCCATTCTTCTCATGTCCCCCACCAAAGATCTGTCTCGTCCGGATGTCCTGAAAATAACAGCATAAATCATCAAAAATCACACGGCAGTTGAGTTCTGTGCATAATTTGTGAACAGACAGCAGACCGAGAGGAAAAGCAGGAGCACAGTAAACATCCGTTAGCCTGAGTTTGGGGCTAAATTCCATGGTCCCCACACCAGTGATAGGTGAATAGGCTCCATTGGCCACACGAACGTGCTTCACCATAGAAGGCTCCCTGGGAGAGGTGAGGAGACTATGTTCTCCTGTGAGGTGGGTTGAGGCACCCGAGTCGATGATCCAGGTAGAAGTAGAGGTGGAGGCAGAACTTGCAATTGTACCTGTGGTGGCTGCTAGGGTCGCAGTAGGGCCTGAATGCGTAGTCTCAGTAACTGGGTTCTGAAGAAGCTGGCGAAGACGAGCGCATTCTGCAGCAGTAAAGGATCCTGAAGCTTCTGTGAGAGACTGATCTTGTGAAGTTTCCATAGTATCATAATTCGTGTCATAAGATGGTGCCTCATATGCGTTATTAGCTTTGGGCATGCCAAAGGTTGCCCAACATTTGTCAGATGGATGGTTCCAGCGGCCACAATGAGTACATGCTGGATAACGAGCATTAGAAAAATCACGAGCACGGCCGCGTCCCGAGTCTCGTCCACGTCCCTGTTCTCGTCCTCGACCGCGACCAAACGTACGCCCTCGTCCTCCTTGGAAAGGTGGGCGTCCTCCAGCAAAATGAGCAGCAGTATCTGTAGTAGGAGATTGGTTAGGGGTCTCCAGTTCCTGTAATCTACCAAAAATAGTTTCAAGAGACGGTAGGACAGCCGCCGTCAAGAATTGTTCTTTAACATATTTGTATCGTGGGTGTAAGCCTGATAGAAAACGGTACACCTGCCATTCTGCTCTTTCACCTATTTGCTTGTCACAGCATGCAGGTTGAAAAATAAGCAATTCTTCAAATAATCCTGTTAAGAGCCGGTAGTATTCTATCAAGGAGGTTTCTCCCTGACTTGCAGACCAAATCTTTGTATAAATGTCAGAAAGCCTGGATTTTGTTGTTTTCTGGGAGTATGTATTCTCAAGACTCTCCCACATTTCCTTTGCAGTTGTTTTGTAGAGCAAATTTGATGCAATATTTGGATCAACACTATTTGTCATCCAAGTGATGACCTGACAATTGTCGACGTACCAGGTGTCGTAGTTGGCGTCTGTCTCGGCAGGCGGAATGGTAGTTAGGATATAAATTTTGCGTTGGCCACCAATGAATATTTTAAAGGATCGAGACCATAGTACATAGTTCTCCGAGCCCTTTAGTTTGATAGAAGTGCCCTATACCATCATCGCTGAAGTAGGATACAGGGGCTTGGAGTCCGAGGATGCAGGAGCAGATGTCATGGTGACCGCAGTGATCAAAAAATATAATGATCTAGTATGCAGAGAAAATAGAGATCATACGCAGCTAGCAAACCATATCGATGTATCCGTGCAAGACTAACAGCATAGAGTCAAGGCTTTGGCGAGGAGGATGCTGAAGGGGTCACTGGAGCCGTGGGGCCGAGGGACAGGGGCTGGATGCCGGTGGCCGATGGCCTGCAGTAGACGTAGAGGGCGAGAAGCCTGGATGCAGTAGAGGGCGAGAAGCCTGGACGTAGAGGGCCGAGGGGCAGGGGCTGGATGCAGTAGACGTAGAGAGCCGTGGCGGGAGGCAGGGGCCAGGATGCGAGGGGCTCCTGGATGCAGATGGCCTGGAGGCAGGGGCCTTGGGGCCTGGGGCGAGCGGCCTTGGGGCCTGGAGGTGATGCGCCTGGGGCGGGGGCGAGGAGCTTCTGGCGATGCGCCTGGAGGGGCGCCTGGAGGGGCTTGGGGCGAGGGGCGGAGCGCCTGCGAGGGGCGGGGTCGAGGAGTCTTCTGGCGGTTCGCCTGGAGGGGCGCCTGAAGGGGCAAGGGGCGGAGGTGCGCCGCGAGGGGCGAAGGGGCGATGAAGGGGCGATGGGGCGAAGGGGCGATGGGGCGAAGGGGCGATGGGGCGAAGGGGCAATGGGCGAAGGGGTGAAGGGGCGATGGGGCGATGGGCGGAGGTGCGCCGCGAGGGGCGGAGGGTCGAGGTGCGCCTGGAGGTGGGCGGAGGGCGGAGGTGCGCCTGGAGGTGGGCGGAGATGCGAGTGGCGACAGGCAGGAGGCGAGAGGCGGAGGGTCGAGGGGCGCGGAGGTGCGCCTGGCGAGGGTTGCGTGGAGGCGCCAGGCAGGGGGCACGATGGCCTAGGGCGGCGGATGCCCTAGGTTACGGGATTGGACGAGGCTGGTAGGTGGGGTAGGGCTGGGATCGAACATGCTCTGATACCATGTTAAGAATGTAAGACCATGTTTATTCTGTGAGGTCTAGGGGTCCTTATATAGGACTAAACCCTAGGGTGCTCAGAGGAGGATTTACATAAATACCCCTATGGGGTTACATCGGGAAACAATTGATAAGGAAACAGTGATACATAAGGAATAGAGGTAAATAAAGGAACAATAATATATGGTATTCTCTAACAGAGGGCATATGAGTCTCTGCTTCTTACGAAATTTTAATAGAATGTAGGAGGGATATATAGATGAATATACATGGTTTAGTTTTGAATAAAAATAAAAAATTGAGAAAACTACCACATGTAGCAACCACATTTGGCTGCTACATGTAGCAGCCTCCACGACCTATATATGTATATATATATAGTGGCGATCATGTGAGATGGGGATTCTGTGAGATGGTGAGATGGGTAATCTCAACCACCCATTTTACCATCGTTCACGACATGAAACCTTGGAGGATTTAGATAGAATAATGAGTGAAACACGTGTTTCAAATTTCGTGTAAAAAAACACCCCTAACATGTCCAACTGGAGAGGGTCGATTTCAGCAATTCTGAGACCATTAAAATTTGACAATCTTGATGGAGGGGATAGAAGTCTTGAATTAAGTTGATTTTGGAATAGCACCATGATGATATATAGTGATCTAAATCCCCCCAGGTTTCATGCCGTGAATGATAGTAAAATGGGTGATTGAGATTACCCATCTCAACATCTCACAGAATCCCTATCTCACAGGATCGCCACTATATATATATAGGGGGCCTTTCAAATGAGACGTGGTCCTTCCATCCCTAAGGATTAATTATGCACGCTAATTAATATTTTGAAATACTAAATTTAGCTAGTTTTATTTTTGATATTTTTCGCAATACCATATTTAAAAAATATCCAATTTTGTTGCTGGACGATATTATCTGGGGCATATCTTTGTATCCTCGTGCATTTTTTATAGAATTTAAGGTTCCATTTGTAATGACTGCATGTTTTTTTGTAGAATCCGTTGTTCATTCAAAAAGCCGTTCGTTATTTGTAAATTTTGCATGGTTCTTTGTAAAATACAATTCATATTAGTATTTAATATGTGGTTCTTTGTAACGATTGTATGTTTCTTTGTATAATAAAATTTGTATAGTTTTTTGTAAAAAAAATTGGTACTCATTCACGCTTAATTGATGCGAATATACAAATCAAATTTGTATAAAACACATCTAAAATGTATAATGCACATTCAAAATACGTAATGCACGTCAATATATACAAGATCTATAAAAATTTCAATTTTCATTTGCATCCAATTGATTTGTAAAATACATAACATATATATATAATATCAAAAATATATAATACACATTAATATTGTATAATACATGTCAATATTTTATCAAACTACGAATCATTCTTCATCCAGGACTGGTTGCAGCACTGTGTACATGCATCGCCATCCGGACTACATGTTGTCATCATTGTTTGCATGAAGGTCTTTCGCGATGATGGTGTGCTTAGTACAGTTGAGCTTTGACAGTGGACGTGGCTGGAGATACCAATTGCATACATAGAATCGTGCGGATGATCCTTTCACTGAACCGGTATCCATGAACCTTTTGTTGTTTCCTTTCGACGTGCATAAGAACACGGACTCTTGGCCTTCAGAAGAATTCCTCGGGCTTCTGAGTTCGGAGACCTCATCGAATCGATCTTCAACATCTTGCTTGATGCGATTCTGATCGCTTGCGGGAGACACTTCAAATGAGATGAATCCACTGCACGTTGTTCTTCATCGTCATTAGATCAGGCGACTTGCATGTCCTGCATTGTATTTACCAGTAATATGATGCAATCCTTTGAACAGAATCAAGGCCAATCTAAGCAACATAAAAAAAATAATTTTCTTGAAATGATCGTCAGAGCAACTGATAAGAGAATATTGAATTTTGCAAGTTCAATGAACTTCAACTTGTTGATTACTTTAACATTGACCCAACTAAAAGAAAGAATAAATGAAAGATAACCTGTCAGCATTATACGATGAAGATCCATGTGCGTGAACATTGGGGACGGGAAATCCATGTGCGTAAACATTGGAGATGGGGTGGGAGGCAACCAAGATGTGCGAATACTGGGGACGGGAATAATTAGGTTTCTAAATTTGAATAAGTAATTAAGGTGATACTAATGGAGGAGATAATTGAGGTGGTTATATACAATATTTAGATAATGTATAAAGACGAAAATATATTTTTGTTTAATTTACAAATAATATTAACATGCCATTAATGACAACCACACGATTAAAGATGGATGGCTGAGATTGTTGGCCTTCCTTATGGATGGAAGGATCATGTCTCATTTGAAAGATATCCTATACATACATACATACATACATACATACATACATACATACATACATACATACATACATACATACATACATACATATATATATATATATATATATATATATATCCCCCTAGGGGAGCTAACTTAGCCCCCACCCCATTTTTCATGTGTTTTTTTATTTTTTTTGAAAATAAAAATTATGTAAATTTATATTATATCCCTATATTATGTCATTCAAATTTCATGCAAAACATAGACTCCTACGACCTCCATCCAGACGGGGTCGATTTAAAAAATCCTGAGACCGTTAAAAAAATGACTGTCTGGATGGAGGCCGTAGAAGTCTCTGTTTCACACGAAATTTTTATGCCATAATATAGGAATATAGTGATGAATATTCACAGAAAAAAATTTCAAAAAAAAAAATAAAAAATTTGAAGAAAATAGGGCGGGGGAGCTAAGTTAGCTCCCCCTAGGGGGCAGCCCCATTTCTCTCTCTCTCTCTCTCTCTCTCTCTCTCTCTCTCTCTATATATATATATATATATATATATATATATATATATAGGGTAAAATGGGGATGCCCCCATGGGGGGAGCTAACTTGGCTCCCCCTGCGCTATTTCGCTTGATTTTTTTTTAAATTTCTTCCATGGATTTTCATCAATATATCCCTATATTATGTCATTCAAATTTCACGCGAAACAGAGACTTCTATGACCTCCATCCAGAGGGACGCTTTTTAGTAATTCTGTTACTGTTAAAAAATTTATGTCTGGATGGAGGTCGTAGAAGTCTCTGTTTCGTATGAAATTTTAATAGCATAATATATGGATATAGTGATGAATATTCACGGAAGAATATTTCAAAAAAAACGGGCGAAATACCGTGAGGGGAGCCAAGTTAGCTCCCCCAGGGGACAACCCAATTTAACCCATATATATATATGTATATGGGAAAAGGGAGTATGCACCGGCGGGTGCAGCTAACTAGCTATCCCCGACTATTTTTCTTATTGATTTTTTATTTTTTTGAAAAAAACTTATGGAGATTTACTTAGTTTATTGACAAGAATATGTGTTTCAAATTTTATGCAAAACAAAGACTCCTAGCATGCCCATCTAGATATGGTCAATTTCAATAATTCTGAAACTGTTAAAATGTCATAGCCTTGATGGAGATGATAGAAATGCCGAATTTAGTTGAAATTGGAATGATAGCATGGTGATATATGATGATTTAAATCCCCCTAGGTTTCATTTCAAAAATACAAAAAACCAATGAAAAAAATGGTCGGGTGCAGCTAGTTAGCTACACCCGCCGATGCAGCTTCCCCAACCCCTATATATATGGGTAAAATGGGGCTGCCCCCAGGGAGTAGCCAACTTGGCTACTCCCACCCCTATTTTCCCCTCATTTTTTTTATTTTTTTGGAAAATAAAAATTTGTATATTCATAATTATATCCCTCTAACATTCTATTAAAATTTTGTCAAAAACGGAGACTCATACGACCTCCATCCAAACAGGGTCGATTTAAAAAATCCTGCGACCGTTAAAAAATTGACGTATGGATGGAGGGCCTAGGAGTCTCTATTTCTGACGAAATTTTAATAGAATGTTAGAGGAATATAGTGATGAATATACAAATTTTTATTTTTCAAAAAAATAAAAAAATGAGGGGAAAATAGGGGTGGGAGTAGCCAAGTTGGCTACTCCCTGGGGGCAGCCCCATTTTACCCTATCTATATATATGAGGAAAATGGGGCTGCCCCTTAGGGGGAGCTAACTTAGCTCCCCCACCCTATTTCCTTCAATTTTTTATTTTTTTGAACTTTTTTTCCGTGAATATTCATCACTATATCCGTATATTATGTCACAAAAATTTCATGTGAAACAGAGACTCCTACGGCCTCCATCCAGACAGTCATTTTTTAACGGTCTCAGGATTTTTTAAATCGACCCCGTCTGGATGGAGGTTGAAGGAGTCTCTGTTTTGCATGAAATTTGAATGACATAATATAGTGATATAATAATGAATTTACGTAATTTTTATTTTCAAAAAAATAAAAAAAAACGCAAAAATGGGGCGGGGGAGCTAAGTTAGCTCCCCCTCGGGGGCATACACATTTTACCCTATATATGTATGGGTTAAATGGGGCTGCCCCTTGGGGAGCTAACTTGGCTCCCCCCGTACTATTTCGCCCAATTTTTTATTTTTTTAAAATTTCTTCCGTGAATATTCATCACTATATCCCTATATTATGTCATTCAAATTTCATGCAAAGCAGAGACTCCTACGACCTCCATCCAGACATGCATTTTTAACGGTAACAGAATTGCAAAAAACGACCCTTCCGGATGGAGGTTGTAGGAGTCTCTGTTTCGCGTGAAATTTGAATGACATAATATAGGTATATATTCATGAAAATCCACAGAAGAACTTTCAAAAAAAATAAAAAAAAGCGGGCGGAATGGTGTGGGGGGAGCCAAGTTAGCTTCCCCCATGGGGCAACCCCATTTTACCCTATATATATAGGGAAAAATAGGGCTGCTCCCTGGGAGTAGCCAACATGGCTACTCCTACCCCTATTTTCCCTTCATTTTTTATTTATTTGGAAAATAAAAATTTGTATATTCATCACTATATCCTTCTAACATTCTATCAAAATTTCGTCAGAAACAGAGACTCCTAGGCCCTCCATCCAGACGTCATTTTTTTAACGATTGCAGGATTTTTTAAATTGACCATGTTTGGATGGGGACCGTAGGAGTCTCTGTTTCTGACGAAATTTAATAGAATGTTAGAGGGATATAATGATGAATTTACAAAATTTTAATTTCCAAAAGAATAAAAAAAATGGGAGAAAATAGGGGTGGGAGCAGCCCGTTGGCTACAACCCCATTTTTCTCACATATATATATATATATATGTGTATATATATATATATATAGAGGTCAATGGGACTGCCCCCTGAGGTCAGCCAACATGGCTGCCCCACCAATTTTTTTGTCAATTTTTTTTTATTTTTTGAAAAAGTATCGCATATATATTCATCCCTATATCTCTCGTATATGCCATTCGAATTTCGTCAGAAACAGAGACTCCTATGGCCTCCATCAAGACAGGGTCGATTTAAAAAAATCCTGCGACCGTTAAAAAATGACATCTGGATGGAGGTCATAGGAGTCTCTGTTTCTGACGAAATTCGAATAGCAAGTAGGATTGATATAGGGATGAATACACATGTTGATATTTTTCCAAAAAAAAATAAAAAAATTGTGAAAATGGGGGGAGGTAGCTAACTTAGCTCATCCCAACCCATTTTCTCATATTTTTTATTTTTTGAAAAATAAAACCATGGAAATTCATCACTATATCCATATATTATGTCATTTAAAGTTCGTGAGAAATAGCGACTCCTACGGCCTCCATCCAAGCAGTCATTTTTTAATGGTTGCAGGATTTTTTAAATCGATCGTATCTGCATGGATGCCGTAAGAGTCTCTGTTTCTTGCAAAACTTGAATGACATAATATAAGGATATAATAATAAATTTACATGGTCTTTATTTTTCAAAAAAAATTTAAAAAATACGGGGAAAATGGGGCGGGTGGAGTTAAGTTAGCTACCCCCTAGGGGCAACCTCATTTTACCACCCCCCCGCTCTCTCTCTCTCTCTATATATGGGGTTGTCCCCACACTATATGTATATTCATCTATAAATCCTTACTATATGTTATTAGAATTTTGTCAGAAACAGAGACTCCTATATCCTCCATCTAGAACATGTAATTTTCACGATCTAAACATTGCTATAATCAATTTGTTCTAGATGGATGGCATAAGAGTCTCTGTTTCTGACGAAATTCAAATGACATATAGGAGGGATATATAGATGAATATACATGGTGTTATTTTGCAAAAAATGAAAAAATATGGGAAAATAGGGCAGGGCAGCCTCATTGAACCCATATATATAGGGATGATCATGTGAAAGCCAAAAAACGATGAGAGCATGAGAGCAGTGAGTTTGGACCATTAAATTCTGCTCATCTCTCTCCTCCTCCAATCAATCAGCAAAATTTAGTGGTCCAGACTCACTACTCATGTTGTCATCGTTTTTTGCTCCCACATGATCAACCCCCTCTCTCTATATATAGGGCTGATCCTGTGAGAGCAAAAAACTTTGAGAGCATGAGAGCAATGAATCTGGACCACTAGTGTTGGACCCAAAGATTCGAGCGGTCATATGTTCCACATAAGGCGGGGAACACAGTCATCTAAGTGACCGACACAAAATTCGGATTCGAACAACAATCAACACACAAATAAACGTCAGGCAGTAAAGATACAATGTGGATCAAAATTTATCATAACCCTACAAAAAATGTTCGTATAGTGACAAGCAGAGTAGGGTGTCGAACACAAGAAACACATGATGTAACACTTTTATATTATTTATAAATAAATAATATAGGTATATGTGTATATATAGCTATGCACAATATTAGTCAAAATAATGTGGGTTTTAATTTCAAATTTATTATTATTATTATTATTTTGCTTTTAGTTAAAAATATTTATATCTCTTTTTAATGTTTTTTATATTTTTATATTTTTTCAATTTCTTTTTCTATTAAAATATATAATATAAGATATAAAGAAGTATATATGCAATAATAGATAAGATAGATATAAACAATAGTAAAAACAATAAAAATTACAGAATTAAATATTTTTGATTTTAAATAATCTTTTACAAATTTTGTGATTTTTAGTTAATTTTGCTAACTTTTATACATCTTAAAGTGAAAATTCCCTAAAACAGAGATAAAATAATAGGCTGGGATTAAAATGAAGATGAAAAATATCAAACAATCTCAAAAACTTCTCCAAATTAATTTTAATATAAAGATAATGATATAAAGAAAATTATAAAATAGAACTGCCATTTTTTGGAATTTTTGGAGATTTTATAAATTTTTATAAAGGTTTTGGAGGTTTTCCAATTTTAGCTTTTTATTGTTCTATTTTTAGTGATTTTTAGTCTAAAGGTTAATAATACTTTTATAAACTTGCTATATATTTTTTGGGAATTTCTCAACATTATTTTCCATTTTTTTAGTTTTTTTAAGACAAACAGGTATTGTCTGTGCACTATTTGATTTTGAGAAAATAGGAAAGGGGCATAAAATGCTAATTTAAAATTATATCATGATCAAACATGCATCCAGGTACCTACTCCTATTTTTTGTAATTTTTGGAGTGTGTCAACTATTTTTAATAAATAGAAAATGACTTACATAAATTCAGCCTGACATGGGTATAATTGTGAATGTAAATAAAGGTGAGGGTCTCAATGCAATTTTACCTAAAATTTAAGACTGCTATTTTTTATATTAAAATACAAATTCATAAACATGCGAGGGCTTCCATGCATTGTTTACAAGATAAACGTGCCTGCACGTGACTCTAGTAGGGGCTAAATTGCAATATACATTAAGTTCAAGGTGAAATGTACAATTTGTCCAAAAGATTTTAAAAATATAAATATTCACAGGACCATTTATTAATTACAAAAATATAGAGGGAGGATATGTAATGTACCCACTTATACGCTTGAGATCCAACCGTCCAGGTGTCGCCATGTGGTTGATCGTGCAGCTCTCTTCACGTACGCCTTTGCGGAAAATCAACGATCCAGATTTGATATGGACCCCCATTCTTGATCGAACGGCGGGGAAGGGCGCTGCAAGAACATGCAAGAACAACATTATGGCAAACATCGATTCATCATTTCTTTGGGCTCCAGTGATAAAATGTTCATCAAATAGGCCCAGCGGGTAGCTGGGCTTCCTCCGTGTGTAACTGCAGGGTCCGAGGGGGCGCGAGGACGCGGGATGCTCCGGCTAGGCTGAACCTCTCAAAGCATCTCCATGTGGTCGTTGAAGTCTCAAAAACATCGTGAGTCTGGCAAATTAGCACCAAAAGAACCCCGGGTACAAGGGCTATCTCCTCGATCCGGGTTTTGCTCGGAGCAGCAAGGGAAATTGAGTGGAAGGGGGAGCTCCGATGATGGGCGGTTGATGAATATGTGATTCATCACTCTAAAAGTTGAAAATAGATCTTTGTCTTAAGTAATTATCTGCATTTCATCACTTATATTGCATAATTAGCATTCATGCATGTATTAATAATATCTGCATTTTAACATTCAAAATTGCATAAATAAGAAGCTTAAAATTCCTTGTAAAAATCACCTGTATATTCACCATATTTCCCTTATTTTTAGCTATTTTATACTAACTCTAAATCCAATAAAATCAACTTTATAGTGTATACATTACAAACACTAATAAAAGAAAAATATTAAAAAAAATACTAACTTGTAAATTATCCAATAAAACCCAAATCCAAGTTTGAGACTATGAACCTTAAAATGTGCATATCTCTCTCATACAATGTCTGATTTAGCCTTTTAAAGTAATATACATTCAATGACATTCAAAACAAGACTAATTTCATGAAAATCGGAGATCGTATGTGGAACTTGGATTTTTGGGCCCCTATTGTATAATATATATTGACCATACTACCCTCTATTTATATCCTTTCATTTTCTTAATTATAAAAAATCCAAAAAATAGAGTAAATTGTAAATATTCCTATCAAGTTTTCTCTATTTTTATTTTTGATTTTTCTCTTATTTTAAAATGACAAAAAATGCAAAAGATAAAAATGTGGTATTTTATTATTAAGATACCCCAAAAATACTTTTTGTACAGATGACTTCCTTTGATTTTCGACCCTTCACAAAAGTTGTAGATCTCGTCGAGACGAGCAACTTTTATATTGACCACTTTTTGAGTTGAACATTTTGTTATTTCTTTTTTATTTTCTTTTCATTTAATTTTTTATTTTTCCAGGTGCGACACGTGGCGGCTTATTATTAATTAATTTCGTATTTTATTTTATTATTTTATTTTATTTATTTGTTTATTTTCTTTTATTTACTTTCTATTATTTATTTTTAGTAGCCTACTTATTTTATTTATTTTTATTTTTATTTTCTCCCTTTTTACTTCTTCTCCCTCTAGTTCTCCACTCCAGGCCATCAATTCCCTGCTCCACTTACTCCATCTCTTTTCCAACTTCTTCCTCCTCTTTTTATTAACATCTCCCCTTCAATCATCATCATCATCCGTCGATTCGAGGGTAGAGAGGTCGAGTCCCTTTAACCTACAGGTGACAGCTGAAGGAGACAAGTTGAGCGACGATAACCTTTTAGGCTTCCATGGTACCATGTTGCTGTTTCGCGAGCTTCCAAACAGGTTCGCTTAGCTTCGAAGTATTCTGCCATCATTCTCGAGGCCACGACTGGAGTTGAGATCCACATCCTCCGATTTCTGGCGAACCACATGTAATTTCTATGTCATCTTCTACTTCTATTTTATCTAATAATTTTTTTCTCAATTATTTTATCACCACATCACTTTGAAAAAACACTATCATCACCACACCACCACCACATCATCACTAAATCACTATTATTTTCATTTAACTTTTCTGTTTGATAAAAAAATTAAAAAAAAACGACAATAACAAAGAAAAAAAAAAGCGTGCAGGTGCTGCACATGCCTCCACTGGCTAGCTGCAACGATCCCGCTCCAGGTCGCCTGCCACCTTCTACCACAGCGCGCACAACCGCGCGTCTTTCAACCTCCTGCGAAGCCCTCCGCCACAGTCTCGCCTCCCATCCGCCCTCGCGTGCGGCCATCCCCAGCTTCCAGGCATCACGTACCCCCGCGCAACCCTCCTCCAGGCCACCGCGCCCAGCGGAGCTGCCTCCACGTGTCGGCGTGCGCTCACAGCCGTGCGCCAGAGCTCCTCCCGTCCACGCACGGTGCTCCACCTCCACTCACACGTCCACTTGATGTCGACCCCCGCTCGCCACCTCCAGGTGTAGCCTCCCGCCGCAGCCTTCCTGATCGTCGACCGTCCAACTACGTCGCCCCCGCGTGCGGGCGCCGCGTCCCCGTACCGATCCTCAGCCGCCCCAGAGCACCTCCCGCCCGCTTGCTGCTGGCGACTGCCAGCCCGCCCACTTCACGCGGCCTTCCATCGTCGCGCCCCGCAGCCGCACCCTCCGCTCGTGCTCTAGGCCCGCATCCCTCCACGCACCGCTGTTGGTACCGTAGCGGCCGCATGCAACTATCCAGACCTCCGCGCGGTGCCATGCCAACAACCCGTCATCCACCGCTGTGAGCGCGACCATGCATGGCTGTCGCCCACTCGACTCCCATGCCCTAGCCGCACTCCAGACGTGCCCAAGCAAAGAACATGGGTTCCATTTTTGGAATCCCCACGATTGGAAATGCCATTTATTTTTTAGTTTTTTTTGGAAAAAATGCATACTTAGTCTATCATATTTCTTCATTTGCAAAACAATCCTGTGCATATTTCAATTTATTTATTTCACTTTATGTATTGCAATGACAACCCTGCTTTTATGAGTCATTTTGGACCTCAAAATTGCATCATTTTATTTAATCAAAAATAACTTTTTGTAGAGAAATTAATTCTGATCATGTTGGCGATTTATTATATTTTTGTGAGCATTTTATAATTTATTAAAATCAGAGTTTGAAATTCAGTGATATTTTACTCATTTATGCTCTGAAATTTGGACATTCACATTTCTTGCTCCAAAAAATTGTGAAAAAAACTATAAATGATGCTACTAAGTGCTCTTTAATTATCATTCAAATTTCAACTAGATTGGAGTTTTCTTTTATATAAAATAAATTCTAGAGTGCTTTCTGTAATTGATTTTTTATTAAATCCATAAATAATATTTTTGCGAAGTTTAAAAACTCATGGATTGCTCGTTACAATATCTATTGGAGATACTTTTTTCTATGGATAGTTTGATTTATGGATTTATTAGGAACTAAATACAAACAATCACTTTGTTTTCATTAAAAAAATTCATAAAAAATATTGTCAGAAAATTCCAAAAAATAATGTAGCTTCAGTTCATCTTATTTCACTTTCAGTAAATATTTCATAAATTTTGCATATCGTTTGCATGAAAAATTGCATAAAACCCCCAAAAAGTTTGCATTTTTCATTGTTGCTTCTTAATCAAAAAATTCCAAAAAATGTATTTTACATTCAACATTGGATTAGGTTTTTAGGAAAATATAACTTGGCTAATTTGAATCAACTTCATATTAAAATTAATTTTGGCTAAGTGGTTATTTTTCTTAATAACCTAGTTCAGTTGCATTTGTGAGTTTGCATTTATTTCGCATAAAAAATTAAAAAATCCCATTTGGAAAATCGTGAGATAATTCATCTAATTCGATCTGAAGTTGTTCCTTTGCTTCCTTGAGTTGACACTAGGGCTTGCCAGGTTAAAAATACATCAAACCACGTATTTTTCAATTCATCGATTCATCGATTCGTGCAGTTAAATTTGATCGATCTTGATTGCCTGTCTACAATAAAAAATGAAATACAATTATTAAATTAATAGGGTGGTTTTCAGATACATCAAATAACACCATTGTCGGGGAGGTAAATGGCTTAGGATCATTTTAGAAAATTAGGTTTTGTTTTTTCATTTATTCTGGTAGTCTTATCGCCGAAACTATTTGTAATTATTCCATTTTTTCAATTATTTTTCTATTATTTTTTGTCTATCTCTCTCTAACATAATTTTTATCTATTTGTGCGAGGGTCCGGTGGACTTGGAGCGGCTTTCTTGAAGTCGACGCATCTCGAAGAGCATCGGAGGCTGACGATTCGTGGACCGAGTCAACTGTTGAGACGTGACAGTTCCGGAATTGCATGTGTTAAGGAATAAAATGTGTATTTTTGATCGTGTGTAAAAATATTATTTGTCGTTTCGTTGTAGGCGGCAATCAGAATCGGTCAAGAAAATAACCACATAAAATATTTGTCGATTTTAATGAACGCGGTTTTATGTTTATTTTACTTGGACAAGTTCCAAGGTCGAACATAAGGAGGCAAAGGAACAACATAGAATTATGTCTATCAAAATTCGTGCGCGATTTTCGAGGCGATCTTTTTTTTTGTAATTTTTAATGCAGTAGAGGAAGCAAAATGCGAATTCGGCCTATTTTAGGGGCTAAAATGTGAATTATGCTCAACCGATGTATGAAAAATATGAAACTTGGCCAAGATGCAATTTATGATGAAATGAGTGCACTGTATTTTTTTTTGGATTTTTTGGATGCAAAATGAACTTTTTTATGAATTTTTAAATGCAAATAAAATGAATTTCAATTTTTATTTATAATAAATATTAAACATAATTATTTTCAAGGAATAAAATTATCTTAGATCTATCACTAAGTAATGAATCTGAGAAAAATCGTAGACCTCGAAAATGCAAGATTTAATACATATTAAAAATTAAATTGAATTACACAAACTGATTTTTACAGGGCAAATATGTATGTAAATGCAATTCTTTTTGAGCACAATGTTAAGCACAATTAATTCTACAATATGTGATTTTTCAGGAATTTTTAGAACAACGATTAGTCAATGACAAATTTATGAGCACAAACTGGGAAGAATATGTAATTTTCCACAAAATAATTAATTACTAATTAACCATCGATCACAAAAATATCCACAATATGTCAAACTGTAGAGAATAAAATGACAAACATCATGCTATTTTTTGAATAATAAAATAATGTCATGTAGAGGTTCAAAATAAAGGGAAAAGAGAGGGGTACAGATGCAATATTTTAAAATAAATAAAATGCAAAAGCAGGGCTTGTGCATGATTACCGAGATAGCTGTGGGGGGGGGGGGGGTTCTGCAATTTTCCAAGGGTTCACGTGCCTTGGGGAGTATGGATTGATCTGCAATTAGAATGAACTCCAAGGGGGTTTCTGCAATTTGCCCAGCGGGTCACGTGCACAACACGTGACCCCTGGGGTGGCGTCCTGCTGACGTCCCCCCTGGGAAGCATGTGCCTCGCATGTGCACGGGGGGTCTCGGGACATGCTCCCAACGGCGTGGCGGTGCGAAGCGTCGGAGGAGGGTCGGATGGAGGGGCGCTCCTACGCCGTGGATACGACGGGTGTGAGGGCCAACCAAGGCAAGGTGTGGTGAATGGAGGGCCGACTGAGGCAGATGAAGCCGACCAAACTAGCGGAGCTGGAGGCTCCAAGCGTTGAAGACCGACGGCGTAGCTTCAGCCGGATGATGGTGAAGGCGATGGGGAAGGCGTTGACATCGGAGATGTAGTCGATGGATGTTGAAATCGATGGTAGACGATGATGGGTCGTTGATCGCGTTGGCTCGACGGTGTCCCGGAGCGTGAGCAGAGCAGCACAAAGCTGCGAGCTGTGATGGCCACATGTGTAGCGGTCGGATCTCATCGAGGAAGAGGAACTCACGGGCTGTCACCCCGGTGTTCGTTGAAGAGCAACTCGGCGGATGCATTATAACGATGAAGGCGGTGAAGCTTTATAGGGTAGGGGGTCGCAGCCGGAGATGGAAGGTAGTAGGTCGGCGGCGATTGGAGATTCGATTGGTTTGACGAGATCTGGTGGAGATCTGATCAGGGGATGATCGGGGACGGGATCTGAGGCGGTGAAATTCGTGGGGCTTGCGGCGGTGCGAGATTCACGACGAGGTGGGATTCGCGGCGGTGGAGAAAAGAGGAAGGGAGGAGCTGATGAAGAAGAACCGTAGATACCGTCCGATCGGGCACCATCGGACGGCCTGTGGAGTGCCACGTGGCGTCAAGGGGAAAGGGCGGCAGGGCACGTGCTTGGCGCGTGCCTGGGTGGCACGTGCCTCGCATGTGTGGGGGCATTTTTATTTTATTTTTATTAATTTTATTTTTTTAAAAAACGATATAAAAGCCTAAAAAAAGGCTGACACGTGGCGGCTCCAGGAGCTGCCACGTGTCATTACCACAAAAATCCGAAAAATAAATACTTTATAAAATAAAAAAAGCAAACAGCCTCAGATCGAAAAAGTTTCTTCACGAAAATTGTTGTCTCGATGAGATCTACAACTTTCATGAAGACATCAAAATCAAAATCGATCAATTGCAAAAAGTGATATTTTTGGGGTATCCCATGTACATAGAATACCTTGATTTTTAGGTTTTTATAAATTTTTGTCATTTTTAACCAGATAAAAATCCGAAAAACATATGATAAAATCAAAGATAAATATTTACACATTAATTTATTTTTTTATTTTTATTGATGAAGAAAAAGAAGGAATAAAATAAAATATGAAAAAGCCCAATCTTGTACAATCGATTAGTGAAGACTCGGACCCAATTTGTTTCTTTGATTTCAAGCTCAGTTTGGATTTGGATTTTTGCACATTTTAATAAAACTTTCATCAAAGAAGACAAACGAAAAGGAAATAACTAAAATAGTTAAGTATGTACATGAAATAATATGTCAAAAACTGTTAAAATACAAAATGTACAAAAGAGGCCCAAAACTCAACTTTCACATATGAGCTCCGATTCACTTGAACTTGATCGTGTTTTGAAGGTAATTTAATGTACATTAGTTTAGAAGTAGTAGGATTAAAACGGACACTGGATGGGGAAGATATAAGGTTTTTACTCCGGAAATCCTGAAATTAGGGTTTGGGTTTTTGGTCCACTTATTTGGGTTAGTGATTTTTTGTATTTTTCATTTATTTTTGTTTGTGATATGTACACAGTGGTGGTGGTTTTGTGTTATTTGGAGTTAGCATGAATGAGTTAAAAATGAGAGAAGTTTGGCTATTTACAGGTCATTTTTGGCTTGGATTTTTGGCTTCTTATTTTGTGCAGAAATTCGTGCTAAAATTCAATTCTTATTTAAACATGCATGCATGCTAATTATGCTGAATAAATGAAGTAATTTTGAAGGATATGAGCTTAATAAATGAGATTTAGAGTGATGAATATGAGATTCATCATCCCCCTATACCTAAACCATGCTCGTCCTTGAGCATAAAAAAGAAATGCTATGAGGTGAAATGAGATTGAGTTCCATACCAAGACCATGAGCTGAAGGTGAAAATGAAACTATACTCGACCTTTGGATTAATAGTTTGGCAGAAATTCTGTGAGACTTAGAATTTCAAAATCAACAGCCTTCAAGTTCTACATATCATTGCTACAGTTTCAGCTCAAAAGTCATCTTAGATCAATCCTCTTCCCAAAGTATACCCTATGAACATTGAATAATCGACTCATGTGTGTGAAAAGGTTTTAGCTCTTCCCATCCAGAATGCCGGACTACCATGCTCCTCTCCTCTCTAGTAACTCATCCTCGGGGAGTCAGTTATTTCCTTCTTAGGTCTGTCGCTCTGTGTTCACAATCGAATTGGGTGGAGAAGTTAGAAGAAGGGGAAAACAATTGGAGGGTGGCCAATGTAGTCACCTCTCCTTGTGAAGATGGCAAGTGTAGCCGAGTCTCCACCAAGATCTGCAGGTTTTCTCGAAGCTTGGACCTTTTTGGTCAGATATTTATTTGGTAGTGGCTTCTTTGTATTTGGAATTTTTGGTGGTTCTGCTTGGATCTTGTTGTGCCCCTACATATATAGAATCGTTTTGTTCCGTACATTTTTAGGGTCTTAGAAAAAATTGAGCCCAGCCATCCATCCCTTTTTTGAAGCTTTATTTCAACCCGTACTCCGGTCTTTAGATTCCACGCTACTAGAAAAGAGACTCACACAGTCTTCCAACATCCCATCTGAGTTGAGCCAATTGCTTAGTGCGAGAGTACAAATTAATTCCTTATTCCAGAGTTGTACCCATAATGAAGAGACCAGGTTATACACTGAGAGTCAAACGCTGTATATTGTCATGTGGAACTCAAAGAATTAAGTCAAAGACCTGAAGATTCTAAAATCCTATTTCTCGGTGAAGTTCCTTTGAAAATTAGGTGGATTAAGGTCA
Organism: Ottelia alismoides; assembly: GCA_037367405.1. Lineage (NCBI taxonomy): Eukaryota > Viridiplantae > Streptophyta > Magnoliopsida > Alismatales > Hydrocharitaceae > Ottelia > Ottelia alismoides. The sequence goes on from JAZKJV010002151.1 coordinate 80,434, forward strand.
AGCCCAGATCACTCTCGGTTTCTGCTCATAACTCAGTTCAGAACCCAAGGACTTTTCACAGATGCAATGAATGGAATGCTGGATGAAGTGCATGTGCGTGAAATGCAGACACACTTTTTTTTATTTTTTTATGTAAGGTATTTTTGGTTTTTCAATGCAAAAATAAATAAGAAGCCATTTTTTTCAAAAAGTTTGGGCACAGTCAGTGTTAGTAGCAAAACTCTTTTTCTTTTTCTTTATCTTTTGTTTTGTTTTGTTTTTTTTCAAATTAAATACCCATCCTGTAAATACATATAAACTTACGTGAAAGTATGAGATATGGCTAAAATATATACAGAGTATATATACAGACCCCCCTATACTTGGTGAGTGTTGTGTCCTCAGAGCACAAGAAGCGTAAAGAAGACATATCTCGGGATAAGCATAAGAGAGTGAAAAAGGAAAAGAGAAAGAAAAAGAAAAAGATACATCGGTCTGCCCCATATACTTAGGCTGTGAACAGTCTAAGTATAGAAGAAGAGCGGAAAGAAAAAATGAAGCGGCCAAGGTCTGTGAATGAGGAGAGTATATACAAATGTGTATCAGTTTCCCCTATACTTAGGCTCTGGTCAGCCTAAGTATAGAAGAAGGGTGGAAATGGAGCGATCGTGAGAAAGAGTGTGATGCGGGGAAATGGTATATACATATGGCATCGGTCCCCCCTTATACTTAGGCCTTGGCCTAAGTAGAGGAAGAAGCTATACAAGGAGACCGATGTGGTCGGGAGGGAGGGTGGGAATCCGATGATTAAGGTGGTTTCCGGCCAGTCTTTTTAAGAGCCTGTGGTGGGAGATCGTAATGTCGAGATGGAGATGAAGCATATGATTCCCAACTATTATCAGTGTCATCCTCAGAAAAATCATGATGGATATCAGATGAAACATTTGAGTCAGATGAAAGATATCCATCATCAGAATTATCCTTAGAGGAATAGTATTTGAAAGTGGACACACTCCAGATATTCTGGTCTTTTTGTTTCTTCAGTTGTTTCCTCAGAATTCGTTCTTTCTTGGGATCAAGCGGTTTGTCCTCAGATGAATACTCAGAAGCACCAGTCTCAGTTAGCTCATAAGAGATAATTCCAGTGTATTTGAAGAGGGCAGGAGCATTAGCTTTGGATGAATAGTAGTGAGGAACGAGAGTTGTCCAACGAGAATTAAATTTTGGATCCTTGCAAAGATATGGTTTTAGAGCAGCCGAATAGACTTCACTCATGTAGATTACCTTTTCCGGACCTAATGAGGGATCATCAGATGATTCCTCTTCCGAAAGGTCAAAGGTGACTTTCTTTTTCTTGTTTCGTGAAGATGTCAGTCCACTTGAGTATCCAGATGAATAACCATTGGAATTCTTCTTCTTGGTCGGCGTTCGTCCTACGTGTTTGTTTTTAGTCTTTTGAATGTTGGTGCACTCTCGATTTGGGATGATTTGGTCAAGATATTCAGAGTAGGTATCCCCTGGGTGCGACCATGCATATGTCTCAGGAACGTAGAAGAAACATTTGTCTATTTTTAGATCTGTAGGAATTGAAATACTGGGGAGAGTTTTTGCATGTTCGTTTTCAATTGATTTGACATTGGAGCATTCCTGTGTCGAGTTGACGTGATCAAGGTAGTCAGAATAGGTTGACCCAGGGTGTGACCATGCATAAGTCTCCGGATCATATGATTCATATACTCGATTTTCCACGGTAAGAGCGGCTGGGAATGTAGCAGGGGAGAGATTCTCTAAACCAATAGTCTCATCAACAACCGCTATCTCAGGTGTGACGGCGGGCTAGGGATCTTCTACCGCTTCATGATTATGATTGTCGGGGACTTCGTTGGTTGCCTCGAAAAATCGTGGTTCTTTAAAGACTAGATCGGATCGAAGTGCTTCCAATGCAGTGAAATTGATTTCCTGAGTCTTACAATCAATAATTGCCTTAGCCAATACTAAGAATGGCTTTTCGAGAATAATTGGAGACTGGTTGAATTCTCTTTGATGCTCAATATTAATGATCGTGAATTCCACTTTAAGTGGAGCACCTTGGAATGTCATGATGACAGAAATGATTCCTCTCGTCCGCTTTATCGATCGGTCCGTGATTTAGCCAAAATTCACGGAGTCTAAAAGTGGTGTCTCACACAAGGCGGAGACAACCGTCGCTGTGACGACTCACGATAAATCTCGAACTAAAATCAACAATTAACCCACACTAAAGATCAATAAATTAGAAATAATGTGGAGTTAAAATTTATTTTTAACTCTGCACAAATGGTGTAAAGGGAAAGTATACAGAGAGTTCGAACACAGGGAGCAAGCAGGGCAGTTCAAAATATTGTGCACAAGTGAGTGTGTGTGTGATGTGTCTACACTAAGCAAGCAAACAATGAAGTTTTTGTGGGTTTTTAATTTTACTTTTTTTATTTTAATTTAATTTTTAATTTTGTATTTTGATTTTTAATTTTCTGGTTTTTATAATTTTATATTTTATATATTTTTTTTCTTTTTCAATATTGGAATTTAAAAGCAATGTAATAAAAGACAAGATGAAGTATTTATAAAAATACGCAAAAATAACCAAAAATTCAGAAATAAATTGTTTTTGATATTTTTAGGATTTTTACTGTTTTTGTGATTTTTGGGTATTTTTCAAGGTGTTTTTGGTATTTTTTAAATACTGAAATAAAGCAAAACAGTGAAATGAGTGCTGGCTGTGAATAAAATGGAAATTAAAATTAGCAAACAGCAACCAAAATCTTTCACACTAATTTTCAAATAAGGAGAACAAAATAAAGAACAAACATGAACTGAGTTTGTATTTTTTAGAGTTTTCTTTGAGTTTATATATTTTTTTGAAGATTTTGAGTGTTTTTAAATTTTTAGTGTTTTTCTTTTGAGATTTTTAGTGATTTTTGGACTGACACTAAAATAGCTTAAAATACACACTAGATAATTTTTTTGGGATTTTTAGAGGTATTTTACTATTTTTTGGTATTTTCTAAAGTAGACAGTGAATAAAAAGCATGTTTTTGATTTTTAATAAATATAAAAATAAAACAAAATCAAAAACTAAATTGATAGCGTCAAAGTACAAGTATCCAGGAGCTTAACCCTATTTTTGTGGAATTTTTGGACTTGAAATGATAATTTAAACAGTTACAACAAGCATCCAAATAATTAAAGGCCTGGCAGGGGTATTTCTGCAATTTCTCAAACATCCACGGGCATACATGCAAATTTCCACAAAAGTTTGAACTGAATATTCAATTTATAGCACCAAAATTCAATTACAAAACCCGCCTGGGTGTCCTAGCAATTTTCCCACCAGGGCGTGTGACTTGCACGCGCCTGACGAGGACTAAAATGTAATTTCTCAAAAACCTGGGGGTTTATTTGTAATATTTCTGAAATATAACACGTGATGTTAAAGTTTTTGTACTAAAACAAAATACAACAAAGGCCGAGGGTACCTTGGCAAAATGCCCACACCTCACGTGAACTGGTCACGTGAGGTGACGTGGCCGGGGACCTATATGCAAATACGAGAAGCTTAGGGGTCTTTGTGCAAATATTACAAAAAACTTTACACTACAGAAGAAAGTTTTAAAACTAAAATATAAATACAAAAGGCGCGAGGGTGTAGATGCAAAATACCCTCGGCGCGCGATCCAACGGCGAGGAAGATGCCTCTTAACACGTGGCGCAATCTGAACGACCGGTGACGCTTCGCTGGTGGACGTCTGAGATTAGATCTCGACTGAGATTGACGGTGGCTGGGTGCTGATGATCGAACGGTCCACGTTAAATCTGGAGGGGCTCCCTTGATCGGACGGTGGCGAAGGCGGCTGGAAGAACAAGGCGGAGCTCCGGCTGGGCGAAGTTCCTCGAGCTCCTCCTGCCAGCTCCGGTGGCTTTTGAGCTTCAAAATCGGGCTCTGCCTCCTCAGGTCCTCCTCTATCGTCTGGAGTCGTCAAAAAGCCACGGCGGTGGCCGTGGTGCTTGCTGGTGGCTGGCGGAGCTGGGAGGCTTCGTTCGCTCCGGCGAGCTTCAAAACTCGCCTCCAGATGCTCTCAAATGCACGTTGACCTGCAAAACGAGTCAAGGGGTCCAGGGCAAACTGCCTGGACCCTTGGATGGATGTGGGGGAGCGTGGATCGACGGGGGGAATGATCGGCCGGAGGTGCGCTCCGGCTAAGTGAATAGATCTAGCGATTAAAGTGACGAATCTCGGATTTTTTGGTGATTTTTAATCCTAAGGGTAACAGGAGCTAAGTACATGAAAGGAATGAGAGGGGAAGGGCCCTCAATGACAGGAGCCAGAGGGAGAAAGGTTACCTCGACCGCCGGGTTGCGGGAGGTGCTGGGAGCTTCTCCGACCTCGATCACCTAGGCTGAAGAGCGTGATCTGGAGCTGTCACCTCCAGGAAGGTCTTGAGCGCATGAAGGTGGAGAGGGGTGGTCCGAAGGAAGTCCAAAGATCAAATTCAAAGTGGGGGGTCGTTATATCTGGTTTGACCCCTGACCAAGGTGCTCCAAAGATCAAGGCACCTCAGGCGACACACTGATCCATTCCTCGAGATGATCATAGGGCGAGCAAGCTTGATAATCGAGGAGAAAAAGTTGTCAAGACTCCATCATGGAATGGTGCAAGATGTGATCAGGAAAAATCGACCAAAACGAGGTCAAACGCACTCTGACAGACGCACATGGGTGGAGGGCAGGTAGTTGACCCAAGTCAACTAAGACCGCCCCCTGGTTGGTCCACGTGGACCAACCAGGAAAAACCCCAAAAAAATGATTTATAAAATCGTTTAAAAATCGAAGATGAATTTATTAATTTTAGGTTATAAAATGAAAAAGGTTTCTTATTTTCTAAATTATTTTATGGTGCTTTTTAATTATTTTTATGAGAGGTATTTTTACTAGTTGCTTTTATACCCTCATATAGGTATATTATTCTATATAGTGTATTCTCTTATTTTTATTTTGTATTTTTATTTTTATTATTTTTATTTAGTATTTTATAAAATTATAACATACTTTTATACACATAAATATATTTTTGTTTTATTTTTATGATATGTTTTGTATATTTAATAAAGTAGAAGTATGTTTTATATAGATATAAGTACAAGTGTAATACCTATGTATCAAATATGTATGTATTTTATTTTAAGCTTTATTTAGGTTTTTATTTTGATTTTAATGCACATATATATTATAAGTAATATTTACAACATCATAAAAATATAAAAAATGAATAAATAATAAATAAAGAATAAATTGAATATTTTAATCTGTACAATGTACAATGTGGGTCCAAAATTCAACTTTCAAACCGTAGCTCCGCCAAATGCGAAACCACCACCATTGGATGGATTATTTTATTCTATATACAATTAAAGGTGAGTATGCTGCATTTGGAGTTGTCAGTTGTGAGATACGGGTCTGGGAAGTTGGGATTCTGGATTTTTATTCAGACCATAATTTTTTATCTGTACATTATTTTTCTGTGAAATCAATTTTGTATTTTTCTTTATTAAATTATCTACAACTTTCATGTACAAAGTTTCTTTATTTGAGGTATAAAAAGTGGAACCAAAAATAGGTCCCAAAATGAACAAAGAATGAATAGAAAGTATAGGTATTTCATCTGTATTTCTGACCTTATCTCCCCCTACTTTATTCCTTGTCGACCTATTCATCAAGATGCCTAGGTCTCGGGGTTTCGGGTCATAAAATATTTACAATATTTTATTCTTTTTCTTTTCTTTATTTATTCTATAATTTTGGCTTTAATTCCAGTATTTTACACACTAATATGATGCACATGCATGAATGCTAAGATGCTCTATTTAATGCTATTTATAGGCATTTGCTAGGATTTTTGGTGCCAAAATGATAGAATAAAGATGATGAAATGTGGATTCATCAGTCCGCCAATTGAACAATCTCTCATATCTTCCTGATCGGTCCGAGTTTGAGTTCGTGAAATACAGAGGTCGGGAGGATATTGATCGGTGAATTGTCATCAACTTGAGCATGAGTGAAAATTGTGTCTTTGATTATACAATCAAATCTGGGTGCGGCTCTTGGTTTTTCTCCTCAACACCAAGGAGGAGGCCATTGACAAGATATGTCTTTCAATCTTTGTTCGAGTCCTGCCTGACTTCTTTAACATTAATTTATCCATTACAAAGCCTTTAAGGCCGGGGAAGTGTTCAATGGCCTTTATAAAGGGAAGTTCAAAAATCAATCGTTTCTCCAGTGCATCCCGTAAAGCAGGATCTTCAATCTCAATTTTTATGAAATTTTCTGGATTTTCAATTTTTTGGTGTTTTTAATATTCCCGTTTTTTTGGTATTTTCTGTGTTGTGTGGTGATGTGGTGTGTTCCTTAGATGAGAAGGGGTTTGATGTTCAGAGTACGAGTTAGAAGCATAATCATTTCTAGGGGAATAATATGCAGAAGTGCTGCTGTCAGAATCGTCCCTAGGTTCCTGAAGATCCTCAAAATTTTATCTTAGATCCAATCATTTCCTCATTCCTTTTAATGTCTAAGCCACCAGAGATTAAAATTAATTGATCGGTGAATTTTCGAAATCTATCCTCCATAAATCAAATTTCTTATTTATCCTCGATATATCATCCTTCAAAATCTTTTCATGACTCATTATGGGAGCAGTCGGGGTGTGTTTTTGAAATTCAACAATTTCCTCTTCCATTTTCCTGTATGTGTTAGGAGAAGAGTCTCTCGGAATATCTGATATATGATCATTATTTTCTGAAAATTTCTCCTCAAAAATTATGAAAGGAGGCTACTTATATGGTCCATGCATGTGGAGTTGGTCCGAATAGAGTTCAATCCTTCGATCATGAGTAGTCGGACCTTGATATTATGGAGTCGGCATACAGGGTTGATGTGTTTCTATGTGGTCAGTCCAATCCTCTGTATGAGTATCATGTCTGAAGAGGGGGTTGTCATGGTCAATCCAAGATGATGGTTGTTTATTTATGTTCAATGGTAGAGAAGACGAGAGATGTGAGGAAGTGTTGAGTTCAATCATGTGGTTATAATCTCCCATGAATGATGGATTGACATTTACCGAATATGAAGGATGAATTGTATGATCGGAGTAGACTGGATTGATGTATGAAGAAGTGGAAACTTTAGTCGGTTGTCGGTTTGTCTATTCTAAATACAAAGGGTTGTCATTTATGAAGCAGATCAGATTTGTAGAGAGTTTGGTGGTTGAGAGTTCCTTGTGGAAGTTGGAGGAGGTGTTGGAGTTTTGGGTCTAACCAATACGAATTCATTTTCATAGTATAGCACTGATGGATTCTTGGATAAATATTCGGCCATTTTTGAAAGAGCTAAAATGAATGATGGATCGGGTTTATTCGAGACGAATTGATTTTTATGATCTGGATCTGGAGAGTTTTTGGACAAAAGTTCCATGATGAGGTTTAAATCAAGAAAAGAGAGAGATGATTGCACGGGATAGTCAAAAGAAATTTTATCAAATGTGCGGCTTTTGATCTTCGATATCGGTTCACGCACACCAATGCAAACACAAATCAAACCCCGGGTTCACCAACACACACAATGAAGCTGTAAGAGTTCGGCTATTATCTTTTCAATTTTAGTTGGTGATAAGACAAGCTTGGAAAGAATTTAGCGAGCTGTTAGGTGCCGAAATTTTCGTAATGACTGACCCGAATTCTTACGACTAGTTGCACCTACTTTCAGCCAGTATGGGAGTAAGTACGGACCGTAGAACGGCTACCCATTACTTGAGGACGGAGCCTTACGTAGTGTTCTCTAAACCACCCACTCTGTTAAGGAAATCCAGACCGTTTACCGACTACCCGTAGATCCTCACTGAGAAGTAGCTAATCATTTTTGGTAGAATCAGTAGTCAATATGAAAATCCGAGTTTGGGCTCTAGCCTTAAGTGTCGTCTCTCGCTCACTCAGAAAAATAAAAGCATCCAAGGTCGGGATTTCTCTCCCGCAAAAATTCTCAATTTTATGGGTTATTAAGATCGGCTATATTTAGCAGTCCTAATTTTAATTAGGTGATCACTGCAGAATTTAAATGAGCACAAATACATGTCTACCGTCCAATCCCAATTTCCTTTAGAATTATGTGATAAAACAAGAGGGAGAAATTTGGGAAAAGCCGATGCACACAAAGACAATGATGTATGCTCAGTTAGAAGACTTACAGTGAATCCTCACAATCTTCATGTGGGATACAATACAGAAATTGAAAATTTAGTCTATATGGATGCAAGCCGATGAAGAATCACACCTAATCAGAAAGTTCTATTAACGGGAGAAAAATTGAGTTAAATTTGGCTAAATTGAACGATCTAATGTGCGTTTCAATTAATAGTGAAGTGTGGCTTAAGATCCTACGAGCACAATCAAGAAATTAAATGCTCTAAGAGCTGTATGTGCAGGTCTATCCTAATCGCCACTCAAGTCGGGCCCCACCCTCACCGGAGAGTGAAATAGGCCATGACACACCACGGAAAAAGTTCAGAGTCTTTTTACACACGCTAGAGTCCAAATGGACACCGCTATAAATGAGTAATTAATTACAGAAATTAAAAATTTGCAGAAATTTAAAACCTAGACTCTATGCTCTCTCACGACTCGACTCAATCTTAATTTATTTACAGCTTTTTCGGAAGTCGGCGAAGATGCTTCGGTTCCTGAAAAAACGCTCCACGTACGACGGTACCTCGCAAGAAAACTAAGAGAGATTTGTGTAAAAGAGTGACTCAAAAATAAATAAATGCTGAAAATAAAATAAAATAAATATAGGAAAAATGAAATTTACAATGAGAAATTGGGGGGTCAGACTACCCGAATGCGAAAAACCGAATGAAAATTTTTAAAACACAAAACTAAGTCGTTTGCCTCCCCGACAATGGCGCCATCTGACGGGTTCTGAAATTGCTTGTGTTAAGGAACAAAATGTATATTTTTGATCGTGCGTAAAAATATTATTTGTCATTTCGTTGTAGGAGGCAATCAGAATCGGGCAAGAAAATAACCACACAAAATATTTGTCGATTTTATGAATGCGGTTTTATGTTTATTTTACTTGGACAAGTCCCAAGGTCGAATACAAGGAGGCAAAGGAACAACCTATAATTATATCTATCAAAATTCATGCGCGATTTTTGAGGCGTTCTTTTTTTGTAATTTTTAATGCAATAAAGGATGCAAAATGCTAATTCGGCCTATTTTAGGGACTAAAATGTGAATTATGCTCTAAAGATGTTCGGAAAATATGAAACTTGGCCAAGATGCAATTTATGATGAAATGAGTGCACTGTAATTTTTTTGAATTTTTGGATGCAAAATGAATTTTTTTATGAATTTTTAAATACAAATAAAATGAATTTCAATTTTAATTATAATAAATATTAAACTTAATTATTTTCAAGGAATAAAATTATCTAAGATCAATCACTAAGTAATGAATCTCAGAAAAATCCTAGACCTCGAAAATGCAAGACTTAATGCCTATTAAAAATTAAATATTGAATTACACAAACTGATTTTTACAGGGCAAACTATATATGTAAATGCAATTATTTTTGGGCAAAATATTAAGCATAATTAATTCTACAATATGTGATTTTTCAAGAATTTTTAATGGTTAATCAATGAAAAATTTAAGAGCACAAAGTGGGCAGAATATGAAATTTTCCTCAAAATAATTAATTACTAATTAACCATCGATCACAAAAATATCCGCAATATGTCAAACTGTAGAGAATTAAATGACAAACATCATGCTATTTTTGAATAATAAAATAATGTCATGTAGAGGTTCAAAAAGATGAAAGACAGGGGTGCAGATGTAATATTTTAAAATAAATAAAATGCAAAAATCAGGGCTTGTGCGTAATTACCGAGATAGCTGGGGAGGTTCTGCAATTTTCCAAGGGGTCACGTGCCTAGCACGTGACCCTTGGGGAGTATGGACTAATATGCTATTAGATTGACCTCCGAGGGGGTTTCTGCAATTTGCCCAGTGGGACACGTGCACAACACGTGACCCTTGGGGTGGCGTCCCCCCCCGAGATGCTCGTGCCTCGAACGTGTGCGGGGGGTCTTGGGACAGGCTCCCGACGGCGTGGCAGCGCGAAGCGGCGGAGGAGGGTCGGACGGAGGGGTGCTCCTGTGCCGTGGATACGGCGGGCGTGAGGGCCAGCCGAGGTGAGGCAGGGTGAACGGAGGGGCGACCGAGGCGGATGAAGCCGGCTGAACTAGCGGAGCCGGAGGCTCATGGCGTTGAAGACCTGCGGCGTAGCTTCAGGCGGATGACGGTGATGGTGCTGGAGAAGGCGTTGACACTGGAGATGTAGTCGATGGATGGTGAAGTCGATGGTGGACGATGGTGGGTCGTTGATCGCGTTGGCTCGACGGTGTCCCGGAGCGTGAGCAGAGCAGCACAAAGTTACGAGCTGCGACAGCCATGGGTGTAGCGGCCGGATCTCGTCGAGGAAGAGGAACTCACGGGCTGTCACCCCGGTGTTCGTTGAAGCGCGACTCGGCGGATGCGTTACAACGAGGGAGGCAACGAAGCTTTATAGGGTAGGGGGTCGCAGCCAGAGATGGAAGGTAGTAGGTTGGCGACGATTGGAGATTCAATTGGTTTGACGAGATCGGGTGGAGATCTGATGAGGGGAGGATCGGGGACGAGATCTGAGGTGACGAGATTCGTGGGGCTTTCGGCGGTGCAAGATTCGCGGTGAGGTGGGATTCGCGGAGGCGGATCAAAAGAGGAAGGGAGGAGCTGATGAAGAAGAAGCACAGATGACGTCTGATCGAGCGCGATCGGACGGTCTGTGAAGTGCCACATGGCATCAAGGAGAAAGGGCAGCAGAGCACGTGCTTGGCGCGTGCCTGGGTAGCACGTGCCTTGCATGTGCGAGGACGTTTTAATTTTTTTTATTTATTTTTATAAAAACGATATAAAACCTCAAAAATGGTTGAAAAATTAATACATTGTAAAATAAAAAATAAATAGCAAACAACATCGGATCGAAAATATTTCTTCACGAAAATTGCTCGTCTCGATGAGATCTACAACTTTCATGAAGACATCAAAACCAAAATAAATCAATTGCAAAAAGTGATATTTTTGGGTATCCCATGTACATCGAATACCTTGATTTTTGGGTTCTTATATTTTTTTATCATTTTTAAAATAGATAAAAATCCAGAAAAAAATATGATAAAATCAAAGATAAATATTTACACATTTATTTATTATTTTGGATTTATATTGATGAAGAAAAAGAAGGAATAAAATAAAATATGAAAAAGACCAATCTTGTACAGTTGGTTAGTGAAGACTCGGACCCAATTTGTTTATTTGATTTCAAGCTCAGTTTGGATTTGGATTTTTATTCATTTTAATAAAAATTTAATCAAAGAAGATAAACGAAAAAGAAATAAACTAAAATAGTTAAGTATGTACATAAAATAATATGTCAAAAACCGTTAAAATACAAAATGTACAAAAGAGGCCCAAAACCCAACTTTTTCATATGAGCTCCGATTCACTTGAACTTGGTATTGTTTCGAAGGTAATTAAAAGTACATTAGTTCAAAAGTGAGTAGGATTAAAACAGACACTGGATGGGGAAGATACGAGGTTTTTACTTCGGAAATCCTGAAACTAGGGTTTGGGTTTTTGGTTCACTTATTTGGCATAGTGATTTTTTTGTATTTTTATTTATTCTTTATAGTGATATGTACACAGTGGAAGTGGTTTTGTGTTATTCGGAGTTATCATGAATGAGTTAAAAATGAGGGAAGTTTGGCTATTTACATGTCAATTTTGGCTTGGATTTTTGGCTTCTTATTTTGTGCAGAAATTCATGCTAAAATGCAATTCTTATTAAAACATGCATGAATGCTAATTATGCTGAATAAATGAAGAAATGCTGATGATTTTGAGGGATATGAGCTTAATAAATGAGATTTAGAGTGATGAATATGAGATTCATCAAGATGCCAAGGAGATCTTTGAAGAGATATTTTAATTTTCATTAACTTGTAATAACTGCGTATTTACACCGGTTTCTGTTAGGGTTCTCGCGTGTGTAACATAATAAAAAAACTCTATGCATTGTGTGGTTGTTTGACGTAGTATAGAACCTGCACTTGTGGCTCTTAGAGCTTACTAGGACTGTTTGTGCTCGTAATATCTAGGACCACACTTCATCATTAAAAGATGCACTTAGACTGTAGGACTGTAGCTAAATTTAAACTCGTTCTTTACTCGCTAATAGAACTGCATGTCTAGGAGCGGCTTTTCATTGCTTGTATTCATTTAATGTAAAATTTCAATTCAGCATTGCATCCCGTATTGTAGAGAGCTGGAGGCACTGTAAGTCTTCTTACTCAAACATTCATCATTGTTTTCTCGATCGCATCGGCTTTTTCCGATTCTCTCTTTTGATTTTTCTAACCTAGGATAAAGGATTTGGGACTGGACAGTAGACATGATTGTTTGTGTGGATTAATTATAGTGACAACTCATATCTAAAATCGGGACTACTAATTGAATTGGACCCGAAAAATTTTTGACTTAAATTAACCCTTGTTTGCTGGAGAGCAACCCCGACCTTGATTTCAGGCTGAGTGAGGGTACGGAGTGTATGCGCACACCCTAAGGTAGATCCAAAATCCCCATCTTCCATATCACGTACCACGATCCTAGCAAATATCACAGGCTGAACTCCTATAGGTTCAACTGACCAGCACCAAGTAGCCTCCGCTTGCTCCGACAGGTAGATAGGGATGAAGCAGTGGTGCACCATGACAAGTTGCTAGTAACCCTCCGGGGTGAAGTTATAAGCCTTGTCAGCCTCCACCTACTTCGGTTGGTAGATAGGGGCAGGTCCTTAAACTTCTCAGCTGGTGATAGGAGTGAAGAGCGGAAGGGCGTTGGTATCTTAGACGACAGGTTAAACAGGGGAGATGCATCATGCTTTGAGCCGACTTCCCTTTAGGCCACGTAATCCTTGCTATTTTTTTTGAAAATCACACTTAAAATCAATCAGATTAATCAGACCCAGTTTTGGGTCCTTCACTGTGTTGAGTGTGAACTCAAGGTTTGCTCTTGTGTTTGTCTTTGTTTATGCCCGTGTACGTTATCCTGTAATTGCACGTTTTCTACCTCAATCTGCTTACATTCATCATTTCTTATTCAAGATGTCGGGATATTGGTCCCCATACCCTGAGACCCCTGATTATTCCACCTTGACCATATACCTTTCATCTTCGCCTTCTCCTTCATCCATGTATCCTCCGCCATCCATAGGAGACCCTTACCTGTAGTCGGTCCACCTCGACCCAATTATGAAGTCATAACTTCGACTGACTTTTCCACTTCTTTGCGTATCTCGCCTACTCCATATTCTAACACTCTGGATCCACTTCCATCTTGGGCTGACTGTCCTTATTCTCAAGAGCTTGCTGGAATCAATGAACCATACGAAGAACAAGCTACTGCTGAGATAGATGACTGGTAGAACAACTTGGTCGATCGAACAACCCTAATGGAGAGGCCTGCACATCATGATTTCCCAGACTTGATTGACTTTAGTGATCAAGGTTACATTGACCAACCCTCATACCAGCCATTTACAGAGCCTACACATTCACATGATTGGACTCATGAGCTAGACTTACCAGTACCCCGTTCGTTGACTCCATTATATGAGGCTCCCACCAATATCTGCCATTCAGATGGTCCATACTCGACCCAACATTACATTCCAGAGTCTAGGTATGTTAAGTATGAGACCCCAATATCTCAGCAGTTTCCTCCAATTGAGAAAAACTCTCCCATGATCCGTTATGAGAATTTTGTGGAGGATGACATCTCTAGACTTATTAAGAAAAATGAATCATTTAGTAACAAGTTGAGAGATGTCATGGAAATATTGCACTCAATTTCTGTCATCTTGGGAATGAAAGTGGAAAGGATATGAGTAGTTTTGAGGTTGAAAACAGAGTGAACATTAGACAACCCAAATACTATGTACAACTGGAGTCAATTCTACCTCCCTTTTCTACTAACCACTTACCCTCCAATCTAGAGTCTGATCATTCATCCATCAAAAACACCAAAAAAATTGAAAATCTCAAAAAGACCAAAAAATGAAATACCATAAAATCTCATAAAAATATAAAATGAAAATGACCTAAAAAATCGGATCCTGCCCTAAGGGAAGCACTCGATGAAGAACTGATTTTTAATCTTCCCTTAATAAAGGACATAGATCACTTCCCCGACCTCAAACGATTTCTGAGAAGTAAATTGATGCCTAAGAGGTTGGATAATAAGAGGACAAGGACTGAGAGACATATAGTGTCTATGGTCACCTCCTTGGTGATGGGGAGAAAGACCAAGAGCCGTAGAGTGAAGCGATTGCCTAGGGTTGAATGTGAAATCAAAGACACTATCTTTACCCATGCAAGAATTGATGATGACTCTCCGATAAATATCCTTCTGATCTTCGTGTTTGACAAGCTCAAATGCAGGTCAATCAGAAAGTTGAGAGAGATTGTTCAATTGGCTGATCGATCTATCAAACGGTCGAGAGGAAACATTTCAATCATCATTACTTTATTAGGTGCTCTACTCCAGTTAGACTTCACAATAATTGACATTGAGCACTGAGGAGAGTTTACCCAGTCTCCCATTATTCTCGGGAAGCTGTTCTTAGCCTTGGCTAAGGCGACTATAGATTGCGAGACTCAGGAAATTGATTTTACAGCATTGGGAGCGCTCCGACCTCATCCATTCTTTGATACACTTTACTGTAAGTTGATGAATACTCATTCATCACTCTTTATTCTTATATTTTAGCTACAAAAACCTTTGCTATGTGTAAATACAAATAATTATCAAAAGCATGCATGGTGTAAAAAGTAATAATTAGCATGTTTTTGTGCAAAAATAAAAGAATAAAGATTAAAAAGAAAAAGAGGAAATATTTAGAATAAATATTGAGCAACCTAACCCAAGGGAGGGCTCAGCATGGGCCTGATCGCATAAAAGCCAAAGTAGAGGGAGATAGGGGCTCATGTGTGTAAATATACCTGTAAATAAAATAAATATATTTTCCTCTAAAAATATAATAAAAGTGGTATGTATATTTTGTATATATTTGTAAATACAAAAATCAAAACAAAAATAGAAAAATTAAAAAGAAAACAAAAACATCACTTGTGCATATTCACCATGTATATAGTCCACTCACTTATATTTATTTCACCTTATAAATAAATAAATTAATTTTTATAAAAACTTGTAAATACTCTATCTTTTATGTTGTGAATAAATAAAATAAAAACAACAAAAACAAAAGCAAAATAAAAATAACAAAATTAAAATCAAAAACATAATATTGTACATATACCATGTATATAGATATATGCATCTATTTATTTCACCTTTGTATATAAATAATAAAAATAAAATAAAAATACCTTTTTATTCCTAATTTTATGCTATAATTAAATAAAATATAAAATGGGAATAAAAATGTATAAAAATAACAAATTAAAATAAAAAAATCAAAACCCTATACTGTATATATACCTATATATAGCCCTATTATGTAAATACCTTATTTTTATTTTGAAAAATTAATTAAAAATCACTAAAAAATAGAAAAAAATTAAAACAAATATTTTCATGATTTAAGTTTTTAATAATTCGACCATTTCCTATTTTTAGTTGATTTTACAAATATTTTTGACGTGGCCTTCTCTGATTGGTCCACAGGGGAACGTTGACCCCCCGGTCAACTTCCCCTGTGGACCACTTCCCTCGGATCTTGAGTGATCGACCCGACTTCCCCATTTATTCCACACTCGATCCGACCTCCTCGTACCTAAACCCAGGGTCCTAATTACACCCCAATCATCCGGGAACCTCACCCGACATTGTGCCTAGGGATCCGTGCTCCATCGAGCCGGACCCGAGCCTTTCTTCCCGGACCTTCCACCATATAAGAGCTGAGCTCCGCCACCCATTTCCTCATCTTTGGCTCCCCACCTTTCATTCCCGTAACCTCCACTGCCTTCCCTGAGGTGACAGCTCTCCGTTGGCGTTGTCGAAGAGAGGTGAAGGTGCCCGGACCTCTGATCCGGCGAGCTAGCGCCTCCGTGCTCCGCCTGAAGCAGGAGCTCGAGCCTCGAGCCACGACGTCCCGCGAGGCAACAACCCAGAGCTAGCCCAGCTCATCCACAGTCGATTCGTCCACCCAGGTAGCCCTAGTTTCTTTTCCTGTTCTTTAATTTCTAGTTTCGCCCAAATCTCACCGTCGCCGTCCATCTTCGATTCTGGCCACATCCGCCTTCGCCTCGATCATCGGACCCTTCCATCACGATCGCCTCTCCTTCGCGCACGTTCTCCGCCATTCCATACAACCCAGCTCGCACAGGAGCTGGGGTTTCGAGCTCCACCGTCTACCCCTCGCCGGAGCTCGACCGCCCTGCCTCACCGACCACCGTCACCCCCTCTCACAGGGTCGAGGCAATTTGCCCTCGACCCGCGAGTCTGCTGGTGCATTTTGCAGGGACATCCGAGCCCATCTGAGGGCTTGGACCATCTGGTCCAGCAGCTTCGCCTCCGCTGGACTCTCCAGAGCTCCTCGGAGCTCTATTGAGTCATCGGAGGCCGCCATTCGACGCGGGAGCCCACAGAGCTTCTTCTCCGATCATCAGAGTCCCATGAGGAGGCCGACAGTGCACGCAGCGGGCCGGCGAAGGTCGCCGGCCATCAGTTCTTCCTCGACCTCTAGCTACCGTCCGATGCACCTCCAGCTCCAGTTTGTATCCCAGCCGTTCATCTGAGGAGCCACCAACATCGTCAGATCTTTGGAGGAGCGATCCGGACCGTTCATTCGCCGAGGTTTAGCCACAGAGCCTCACGTCCGTTCGATCTTCCACGCGGCGACGCCTTGGCCGTTCGATCATCCCGAGGATTCCAGCGTTCGGCGCCACCCCGTTCTCAGCCGTCGATCAGCACACGTGGCGCCCATCCGACGGCCTACTTAATAAAGGGTAAATATTCCCTTAGGCCCTTAACTTTAGTTTAGTTTCATTTTAGTCCTATAAATATTTTTAAAATTTTATTTGCGTTAGGTAAATTGCACTTTGGACCTTATCTTTTCTGCTATTTGCATGTATACCCCTGCTTGTAGTGTGTCACGTGCATCGACACGTGTTTGTCTGGGATATTTGTATTGATAGCCTTATAGGTCTGGGATGTTCATGAATAAATGAAAACTTTTAGATAATTGCATTTATACCCCTGTGCGTGATTTATTTGTGCATGTGCGTATATTTTGGATATTTTACACTAAGGCCCTCGGACTTTTAATACCTATTATTAAATAGTTTCAGGACCTTAATTATTTGCAATTAGGTCTCTGTGTGCCCTAGACACGCGCCTCGCGCGTGACTTCTTGGGATTTTTGCACCGGACCCCCTGGAACTTCTGGTATTTACGTACAGGTCCCTATGCACTGTACCTAGGTTTTGATTTTGAATAAAATATCAAACTCACTCCAAATTCAATGAAAATTGGACTCATGGCTCCTGCCATGATGTAAATTTTTTTAGAATTTTTGGAGACATTTATGCTTTTATTTGCTATTTTTAAAAATTCAAAAACACTCTTTTTCTTTACTGTCTAATTTGAAAAATAAAAAAAATATTAAAACTCATCTAAAAATTACAAAAAAATTAGCTACTGTGTATTTTGTCTTTTTTGATTTTCTGACCAATTTTGGTCATTTTTCATTATATAAAACTCATAAAAATTGAAAAACACTAAAACACTATAAAAATTCTAATAATTAATCTAAAAATCCAAAAACAATAATTCCAGTGCCCAGATTTTCCTTAAACTTTCTAGTTTGCAGGAAAATTACCTCCAGGAGTTAGGAGGGTATTTTTGCATTTTAAATTGGCCTTTTACTCCTGACTGGATAGTACCTTCATTTCCCTACCTTGTTTTATTTTTAGAAAATTAAATAAAAATCAGAAAAATACCAAAAATTACCCAAAAACAGTAAAAAATATAAAATACACAAAAACATTTTTATTTGAATTTTTAAGTGATTTTTGATGCATTAAATAATTGTTTGTACTGCCTTGTTTCTTTGTTTTCTTTATTTCCTTTATTAATTAAAAATCCAAAAAAATTTATAAAAATTAAAGAAATCCACCAAAAAAATACATTTCTTTTATTTTTTTCTTTTTAGACTACTTCGTAGGCCGCGAGGCCACCACGTGCTCCCTGAGTCCGACCCTGGTCGCTATACCAGGCTAATCTAATAGCTAGGACCGCTATCGTGTTTCATTTGATTTTTGCTTGATTTTGGTGGTCTGCTTTACATTTTCTTGATTGAGCCGAGATTCTCATCGATTCGGGTCGCAACAACCCAAGTGATATTTTTACCTGATCCAGATTAGTGGAATTTTTGGCCCATCAGAATGGCGCCGTTGCCGGGGAGCACGGCTTAGTAGTTTTTCTTTATTTTTCATTTTCTTTTTCGCGGATTTCAGCGGCTCTTTCTGAGTCCGCAGATTTTCGCGGCTGTTTGTTTTTCTTTTATTTTCTTTTATTTTCTTTTCTTTTCTTTTTGTTTTTGATTGATTCTGTTTGTTTATTTCCTTTGTCATTTCTGCACATATACCCCTGTTTTATTTCTTGTTCATATTTTATTATTATTCTTGGTTTGACACTTGTCTTCTTTCTTGCGAGGGCCCGAGGACCGAGGCGACAGCTTTCGAGAAGCCGGCGCAATCGCGGGACTTGGAGGTGGCTCCCTTCTGCACGGAGCCGCAGGAGAGCGTGAGAGAGAGGCTGAGTGGGAGAGGATTAGAGTAGAGTAGTTAGACTTTATTTCAGTTTGATTAATTGTAATAATACAGGGACAGACTGTGGACTTGAACTTGTTTAGCGGGTCTGTTTCACCGAGCACCGGTGTGCTCGGGGGACCCTTAGCATTTTTTGTGGCTTTTCGTAGTTTTGTTTTTTCTTCGCTGCCTTTTACGGTTTTACGTGGTTTTTCTCGAGCCCCTAGATTTAGGATTTTCTGCTTGACTGTGCCGTAATTAGTAGGATCCATACACTTAATTGATTGCTTGTTCCTATAGAGTGTTAATTAGATCTACTAATAAATCATTAATAAAAATAACTGACTCACTCCCTTCGAGCCTACGTGCCGTAGCCTGCCCTGCCAAGCGCTGCTCCTGAACCCGATGTGTCGGGAGGAGGAGGGGTAGACCGAGACCGGACCCTTTGGCTTGAAGGACCTGTGACCAGTTAGACGGTTCTGTCGAGTAGAAATTGCCTGCTTAGGACTTGGTTTTCACCGCTGCACCATATAGGTAGTTTCTTTCTTGTCTTTCAATTCTGCGCGGATCACTTTGCATGTAGAGTGCTGGAGACAGGTACACATTTCTATCTTTGCATGCATCGTTGATTTCATCGCGCACCGGCTTTTTCGTCTTCTCCCCCTGTTTTTGACTTAATAATCAGGAGAACCGAAAAATTCGTTAGGCCTTTTGTTTTTATTGAAAAAGATTAAAAAGAAAAACAATAAAATTAGGACTGCTAAAGCTATTGATCCTAAAAGACACCTGATCTAAAAATTTGTCTTGGGGAGAGCAACCCCCTCATTGGTTGGTTTGATTGCGCGAGAGAGTGACCCGTACACTAGGTAGAGCCCTCCGGTGCTATTCCCGACTGATTACCGACTCTTTCGTGCGGGACAGTCGGTTGGGGTAGTATCGGATATCCCAGCAGGTCACGTAATCGCTCTGATAGATTGCTTGTTCACCAAAATAAAATTGACAAGATAATTCGATCGAGCCTTTACGGTCTTCAGCTCGCATTGCGTTGGTGAACTGAGGGGTTTGTTTTCTGATCATAGTTTCTCCAGATCCCATCCACCTTACTCGCTACATCACGATGATGGGTGGACGATCTCTTAGGCAGCCTCTGGCTGCACCGCTTTCGGGCGCGTCTACCCGTTCATCTAGGTTGGCTCGTGAGAGCCGAGACCAGTTCTCCGAGCCCGAGTATGATTCCGCCCTGTTCCCCCTCGACCCCCTTTCTTTCGGTTCCGAGAGACCAGTGCCAGAGGAGAGATTAGCAGATTTATCGGCACCTGAGTTCGGATAATTTGATTTTGAAGACACCATGGCCGGTAGTTCTGACGATCGTAGTCGAGGTCCACAGCCTGAGCATTTTGTGTTGGACCAGGGTGCGATCAACTCCACCCTGATTGCCTCCCTCGAGACAGTTCAACAGCAGTTGAGGGATCAGGGAGCGTTCATGCTAGATATGAGGAGAGAGATGGAGCAGATGAGAGCAAAGAGAGAGCAGCGGAGAGACGGGCCGAGGATCCCAGAGGATGCAGCCGCAACAGCCGCCAATGCAGCGGCAGCCGCCGCAGCAGGAGGAGGAGAGCCACCGAGACCGAAGTGGGAGTTGCACAACCCCAGATCGACACTGATGCATCACTGGGTCGTGCTACCAGCTATCGTGGGGGACTTCAAGTTCTCCCCGAACACCTTGCAGTTACTCCTCCGTTTCCACGGGCTCGCCACCGAGGAGCCCCATCTTCACCTCCAGGAGTTCCTTATGATCTGCAGCACTGTCCACGACCGTCAGGTGGACCAGGACACCATCAGGATGATCGCCTTCCCCTTCTCTTTGGCAGATAGAGCAGCCACCTTGCTGAAGCATATGGGGAAGTTTGTGTACACTTGGGAGCAGCTCCGCACCGAGTACTTACACAAGTACTATCCACTCGAGCGAACCAATGCCGCGAGAGCCCTTATCAGCAACTTCTCCATGCTCCCCAACGAGCAGTTCCATGAGGCATGGGAGAGGTTCTGAGAGATGACTGATCGATGCCCGCACCACGACATTTCCAAGCCCAACCTCGTGCAGAGCTTTTTCAGCGGGCTGACACCAGAGCTCTAGGGCTTGGTGAACGCTTCTTGTGGCGGGTCTTACTTCGCCAAGGTTCACGACCAGGTCTGGGCCATCTACGAGGAGATGGCCGAGAATTACAATGTGATGTCTCAGACCGGGTTGTATACTCAGGGCAGACCCCAACAGCCAGGACCCGTGCAGTACCAGAGGATAGAACGGGTCGACGCCGGTCCTTCCAGTTTGTCCGCAGTAGCAGCATCACGGGCAGAGTCTTCAGCTGCAGACATGGGCATCATTAGCGAGAAGTTGGATCAGATGGAGCTGATTGAGAAGAAGCAGTGCCAGGGCATCGCTCAGATGGAGCAGATGGCGCAGACTCTGAGCGACATGAAGACCCAGCTCATGTGTCTCCAGGAGGCACAGACGGCTTCCCAGCCCCGTCTTCAGTCGCGAGGCGATCACGGCAGCAGCAGCAGCAGCTCTTCCCAACGCTCCAGCTCACACCACTAGCCTAGACAGGTTCACCTTGTACAGGCGGAGCCGTACCAGCAGCCGCAGCCCACCTACCAGTCACCACCGTCTCCAGACTTGCAGATGGTGGTATACCAGCCTGATCAGCCTCTGACAGTACTCCCGCCAGCCCAGTACGATGCAGAGCCGTTGATGGATGTCAACGGGATTTGGTATGACCGCCCTCAGCCCGGTATCCGACGAGACCATCCCGGATTCTGGTGGGGGACCGGAGGTACCCAGCCCCAGCAGCAGCCGTCAGGACAGGGAGGCCAGTACGGCCATCAGAGAGAGCACCAGCCGCAGCAGCAGCCCCCAGTGTACCCACCACAGCAGCAGCAGCAGTCGTCCTATGGTCCTCGTCCCTATCAGGAGGTACAGTCTTGGAGGCGAGAGTAGCCTCACCAGCCACACCAACAGCATCCACCCACTTACCCCTCTCAGCAGCAGCACCAGTTCCAGCAGCCTCATTACCAGAGAGGCTACCTGTCGGGCTCTCATGGCCCCCCTTACGAGAGCCCCGCCTTGGACGATATAGCCCGCCTCCTCACGGACCAGCAGGCTACTTTTCGACGGGAGATGGACGAGTTCTGCCAGGAGATGCGGGACATAGTGAGAGGGAAGGTCGCCATCCCTGCCCAGATCGAGCCGAACCCCAACAGCCTGAAGCGGAAATCTGAGCAGGTAGCTTACACTAAGCATGCCACTCCTAGTGATCCATTTGATGATATGTCTGCAGACCTTTTTGATGCTGATTTTGTCACACTTAGGAGCGGTAGGACACCAGCAGGCGGTGCCTCGTCTGAGCGACGCCATGAGGAGACACCTAGAGCCCCGGATGAGGAGGAGGAGAGCAGTACTGAGACCGCTCGAGATGATGATGGTGGTACTGAGGCCACCAAGGATGCTGATTCCACCGGCGGTGCTGAGGCTGCCATTTCACCAGTTCGAGGAGGTGGTACTGAGGCCACCCACTATGCCGAGCCAGAGCGCGGTACTGAGGCCGCAAGTCTTCCAGTTCCAGTTGATCCAGCCGATGGTGGTGCTGAGGCCACCCACACTTTTGTTGAGAGATCTATTGTTTTTCCCACTTCTGATGTATCTCGGAACCATGTTGTTAATAAAGGAAAAGGTTTGGTTCTTTCTGATCCCACTGTGGTGCGTGATGTATGTGCGGATCCGGCCGTCGAGCCGTCTAGACCTTTTCCTAGTCCTTTATCTGAGAAGGACCCAATGATCCCCTTCCCTAGAGCCCTTCAGATGGGGAAGGGGAAGAAAAAAGAAAATCCGAAAAAAAGAGATCAGGAAGAGTTCAGCCAGCAAATGATAGATCGTTTCCATATCCAGTTGACTCTTCAGGAGGCTTTGCAGCACATCCCCCTTCTTCAGCGTTTGTTGAGAGACATGACTACAGTCAGGAGGAAGAGGAGGAACCACCATTCAGAGATCCATGTGCTGATGAAAGCCACGTGCTTCACGATTCAGAACCTTCTGCCGGCCAAGAGGCCAGATTCAGGGGCCCCATATGTCAGGTGTCACATTAGAGAGCAGAGGTTCGACCGGACTCTATTGGATAGCGGATCGTCTATCAACCTCCTTCCGGCAGCCCTTCTCGACCACTTCGAGCTGGGCACTCTTAGACAGAGCAGGACAGTCCTTCAGTTTGCTGATCGATCTGTCAAGAGGCCGAAGGGGTTGTTACGAGATGTTGTCGTCACTATTCAGGGCCTGCAATTCCCCATGGACTTCGTAGTGTTGGACATGGAGATCCCTGATTCAGTGACCGATACCCCCATCATTCTCGGTCGCCCGTTCTTGGCCACAGCGAAGGCGGTGACTGACCATGATAGCGGGAAGGTATACTTTCGCATCGAGGGAGAAAGTGTACAAATAGAGACGGTCGAGGATAGCTGAGCCAAAGAGAGATCATGCTCAGAGACCACTTCAGACACAGAGCAGCTAATAGATGCTGGGATAGACATCCACCAAGACTGTGACTTTGTGATCACAAACGATGAGGCAGTTTGGACAGACCCAACAACAAATGCCATCCTCTCATTTTCAGACACAGCTGATGCAGAGATGACAATAGAGGAGAGCCTGGAGAGCACATTCCTGGTTCAGGATACCTTAGAGGCAGCAGAGCAGGTTCTTGACCGCTACACGGAGTTTTGTGATGATGGTGGTACTGATGCCGCCTTGTGTGATGCAGATTCCTCGGATTCAGAGTCTGATTGGGCAGATTATGAGGATTACATGCCAGACCTGAGTTCCACTGAGCCTACAGCTGAGGAGGAGGTAGATGCCGAGCAGATCAGAGATAGTTCAGTTGAGCAGCCTTCTTCAGATCCAGTTTGCGAGAGTACGTTCTCATTCTCCCAGGCAGATTTGGCAGCATACACACGACTTCTTTCGAAGCCAGATTTGCCAGCACCTAGCTGTCCAGAGCTGAAGCTGCTCCCTACTTCGCTGAAGTATCGATTCCTTACGGGTGAGCCTGAGATGTACCCAGTCATCATCTCCGCCGATCTGACTGGAGAGTAAGAATCCCGTTTGATGGGGGTTCTTGAAAAGAACCGCAAGGCAATCAGATGGAGCGTAGCAGATCTCCAGGGGATTAGTCCGGCCCTGTGCTCCCACCATATCTATCTCGAGGATGGGGCGAAGCCGTCGCGTGAGTTCCAGCGGCGGCTGAACCCCAATATGAGAGAGGTTGTCATGAAGGAAATTTCGAAAGGGTGGAGCGCCGATTTTATCTATCCCATCTCCGACTCCAAGTGGGTCAGCCCCTTGCATGTGGTGCCCAAGAAGACGGGCATCACGACTGTGATCAGTGAGTCTGGAGAGGAGATTGCTACACGAGTACCCACTTCTTGGCGGGTCTGCGTTGACTACAGGAGACTCAACCAGGCCACCAAGAAGGATCATTTCCCCCTGCCCTTTATTGATCAGATCATTGAGAGACTGGCAGGGAAGAGCCATTATTGTTTTCTGGATGGGTACTCGGGCTACAACCAGGTGGCCATCGCTCCTGAGGACCAGGAGAAGACCACCTTTACCTGTCCCTTCGGCACATACGCCTTCCGACGCATGCCATTTGGGCTATGCAATGCCCCTGTGACATTTCAGAGATGCATGCTGTCGATCTTTTCGAACATGGTAGGGGAGTGTTTGGAGGTCTTCATGGATGATTTCTCGGTTTACGGCGACGGATTCGACTCCTGTCTTGACTGCCTAGACCGAGTACTCCAGCGATGTATAGAGGTTCACTTGGTGCTATCTTGGGAGAAGAGTCACTTCATGGTGACTCAAGGGACGGTGCTTAGCCATATCATCTCCAACAGGGGCATGGAGGTTGATCCGGCCAAGGTAGATGTCATTAGAAAACTCGCACCGCCATCCAATCTGAGGCAGTTACGGTCATTCCTGGGGCACGTTGGTTTCTACCGACGATTCATTCATGATTTCAGCAGGATTGCCTGGCCGTTGACTGACCTACTGATGAAAGACACCGAGTTCCTTGTCGATGACAAGTATCTTTCATCCTTCGAGACTCTCAAGCAGTGTGTTATAGAGGCTCCTGTTCTCCAGCCACCTGATTGGTCTCTACCATTCGAGATCATGACGGATGCCTTCGATTTTGCCGTGGGGGCCGTGCTGGGACAGAGGAGGGATAGAGTCCCCTTTGCTATCCACTACGCTAGCCGCACATTGGATTCCGCGCAGCGGAATTATACAGTCACAGAGAAGGAGATGCTATCCGTAGTGTTCGCCCGAGATAAGTTCAGATCTTACATCATTGGATCTAGAGTGACCCTGTATACTGATCACACCGCCATCCGATACCTCATGGCAAAGAAGGATGCCAAGGCCAGACTGACTAGATGGATCCTTCTACTCCAGGAGTTCGACATTGAGATCAAGGATAAGCCTGGAGTAAAGAATGTGGCGGCGGATCATCTCTCTCGTTTAGAGTAGCCTGAGGAGTCCGAGCATATTGATCCCATTTGTGAGACCTTCCCAGATGAGGCGATCTTTGCTATCGCCTCACTCCCGTGGTATGCCGATATTGTGAACTTTCTCGTTGCTGGGAAAGTCCCACAAGATTGGCCCAGGCAGAGGTTTGAGACCTTCCTCGCGAAGGCCAAGTCCTACCACGAAGGAGGGGATAGCGTATGGCGTAGGTGCATTCCTCAGGAGGAGCACCATAGCGTCCTCACTTACTGCCACAAGCTTGAGGCAGGAGGACATCATTTTGGGAGGAGAACGGCACAAAAAGTGCTCCAATCCGGCTTGTGGTGGCCTACCCTCTTCAGGGACTCTGATGAGTTCGTGAAGAGGTGTACTGACTGTCAGAGGATGGGCACTTGTGGACAACGTGATATGATGCCGATGCAGCCCATTCACTTCTGTGAGGTTTTTGACGCATGGGACATCGATTTCATGGGTCCATTCCCTAAGAGTTAGGGATTTGAGTACATTCTATTGGCCGTAGACTATGTTAGTCGTTGGGTTGAGTCTATCCCCGCCCGATCCGCTGATGCGAGGACAGTTTGCAGATTTTTGAGGAAGCACATCATCACGCGGTTCGGGGTACCTCGAGTATTGATTTCAGATGGGGGTCCCATTTCATCAACGACAGGTGAAGGCCCTTGCTAGCGTGTTCGGCATAGACCATCGTGTTGCTACACCTTACCATCCACAGACGAATGGTCTAGCCGAGGTGTCGAACAAGGAGATCAAGACTATTCTGCAGAAAGTCGTCCGCCCTGACCGAAAGGATTGGTCACAGCTTTTGAACTCGGTCTTATGGGCATCTAGGACATCTTTCAAGACACCATTGGGCACATCTCCCTTTTGCCTCGTATATGGCAAGCCGTGCCATTTACCTGTTGAGCTGAGACACAGGTCACTTTGGGCAGTCACTGAGATACTTATGGATCCAGATGGTGTGGGAGACCAGAGGAGGGCAGAGTTAGCAGCCTTGGAGGAGCTTAGAGATACCGCCTTCTCAAAC
Organism: Ottelia alismoides; assembly: GCA_037367405.1. Lineage (NCBI taxonomy): Eukaryota > Viridiplantae > Streptophyta > Magnoliopsida > Alismatales > Hydrocharitaceae > Ottelia > Ottelia alismoides. The sequence continues at coordinate 106,991 of JAZKJV010002151.1, forward strand.
AGCCTTCAGTATAAGGAGAGAGTAAAGGAGTGGCATGATTCTCACATCAGCCACAAGCATTTTGAGCCTGGACAGAGAGTATGGTTGTTTGATGCAAGGCTTCGCCTATTTCCAGGGAAGCTACAGAGCAAGTGGAAGGGACCCTACTTGGTGAGAAAGGTACACGACAACGGTAGCATTGATATATCCGAGTTGTCTTCTGAGAGTACCTTTCGAGTGAACGGCCAGCGGCTCAAGCCATTTTTAGATCATGAGCCGCGGGTCGTTGATGTTGCCCCTATTCATTTTGCATGAGATGTGGTCTTTTGACTCACATCTATTGCATCTCACGCCTGATTTTCACTGATCTTCCGACATGTATAGATCCAGATGTCTATATCATCACATTCTTTAGTCCCACATTCCTTTCTTCATCTTTCGATTATGCTATACTTAGGGTGTACTTTACCCTAAATATAGGGGGAATGTAGGACCTTTGAGTTTCTTTTTGATTCTTTCTACCCCTGTTTTGTTGCCTATACTTAGGGATATTTTACCCTAAGTATAGGGGGGGTAGACCCTGTACGTTCTCCACTCGGTTCTCCCTTTGTGTACAGCCTGCTATACTTAGGATTACTTGATCCTAAGTATAGGGGGAAAAGCCGAGAGTCTCTTGATATTCTATTCATTCATTCATCTATGTATATAGCCTTCCTTTTCACTTCCCTATACTAAGCACGAGTTATGTCTTCTTCATCGCTCTTGACTCTGAGGACATCGTTCGAGCTAAGTATAGGGGTGTGTGTATATATTCCATATATACTTTAGCCATAACTCGTACTTTGTGTGAGTGTGTTAATAAATAAAAATGGCTAAAAACCCTAAAAATCACAAAAAATTAATTTTTTTTTCATGTACATAAGAATTCTTTTATTTGCACATACATAGCTACTGTACAAATTATTTTTGTAAAAATGTTTTCAAAAATCTTTTGTGTAAAGTTTGTGTAAATATTTTCATATCAAAATTATGTATATAGTACAAAATTTTTCCAAAATGTTTTGAAAATCAAATGTTTGCAAAAATCTTGTGTAATTGTGTGTAAATACTTTTGCAAAACTTGCACTTCATGCATCCATTCATTCATGATTTCAAAACATTTTTCAAAAATTTTGCATGGTTGTAAAATTTGTGTAAATAGCATCTTTTGTATATATGTATATAGTTTTTCTGGATAATAGTTGACATTTAAACTAGCCTAGAATTAAATTAGGAAATGGAGCTTGACTAAGATCTTAATCCACCTAATTTATAAGAGGAACCTTATAGGGCTTAGGTTTAAGTCTTTTCAGGTCCATAGTGACTTAATTCTTTGAGTCCACTAGGCTATGATCACATGTCATCTCAATAAGCCTAAGTAGAGCACTTAACAACAACACATGACTCATAAGGACAATGGCTTTACTTGGACACCAGCACTTTGCACCGAGCTCTCTACGGATGAGGTGGTGAGGAGGCAGTCTTCCTTGACTTGGGGTAGCATATGAGGGTAGTACTTCTAGGCGGAAGCTCTCTTCTTCTTTTAGTGAAGGAAGTGCGTCTCAACTTGGTCTGGTTGCCATGAGGTCTAACGACGGGAGTGGTGGGTTGCAATAAAGCTTCAAAAGAGGGATAGTCTACTGGCTCAAGAGGAAAAACTCCTTGTATATATGCTGCACATGTATATGATGTATAGATGCACTTGAAAAAAAATGCAAAAAGAAAATAACTCCAAAAAAGTGGTGGGTCTGAGAGAAAATGATAATCCCACCGGAGTATGTATATAGAGTGCAATAAGCAAAGGTTGAGATTCATGTTCCATCTTATGTAGCTTGCATCAGGGAGATTTGGCTACACTGGTCAGGCTCCCAAGGATACATGGCTACACTGGCCATGGTCCATTCTCTTCTTCCTCCTCTTCTTGAGCCGGTTGAACTTGAACTTAGAAGGGAATACCCCGCTCCTCGAGGAAAGAGTGGCCAGATTGAGGTCATAGAGTTACCTTGTTGGGGAGGGTTGTCAAGTTGCCATTTCTAAGGTGGAGAGCTTATACCTCACATTCACAGGACAAGGAAAGATTCATGGTCTTCAGGGTTTGTGTTTGATGACTTGTTCTGATCTGGATTATTGAGGAGTCTTGATTAGAGATTAGTCGAACTTAGAGGCTGTTGAGTTTTAAGCTTAAGTTTAAATAAGGTTCCGACACATTAATAATCCAAAGATCTGATCGAGCTCCATACCTCAATTTAATAAATGCAAGTTTAATAATCAACCTTGATCCATGTACATTCTTCTCTTTTTCTTTTTTTTCTTTCTTTTTTTTCACTTCTTTTTCAAATAAGTGTTTGCTAAGGGACTAGCAAAGTTAAGTATAGGGGGGTGATGAATACTCATTCATCACTCTTTATTCTTATATTTTAGCTACAAAAACCTTTGCAAATGCATGTAGATATGTGTAAATACAAATAATTATCAAAAGCATGCATGGTGTAAAAAGTAATAATTAGCATGTTTTTATGCAAAAATAAAAGAATAAAGATTAAAAAGAAAAAGAGGAAATATTTAGAATAAATATTGGGCAACCTAACCCAAGGGAGGGCTCAGCATGGGCCTGACCGCATAAAAGCCAAAGTAGAGGGCGATAGGGGCTCATGTGTGTAAATATACCTGTAAATAAAATAAATATATTTTCCTCTAAAAATAGAGTAAAAGTGGTTTGTATATTTTGTATATATTTGTAAATACAAAAATCAAAACAAAATAGAAAAATAAAAAAGAAAACAAAAACATCACTTGTGCATATTCACCATGTATATAGTCCACTCACTTATATTTATTTCACCTTATAAATAAATAAATTAATTTTTTATAAAAACTTGTAAATACTCTATCTTTTATGTTGTGAATAAATAAAATAAAAACAACAAAAACAAAAGCAAAATAAAAAGAACAAAATTAAAATCAAAAAAATAATATTGTACATATACCATGTATATAGATGTATGTATCTATTTATTTCACCTTTGTATATAAATAATAAAAATAAAATAAAAATACCTTTTTATTCCTAATTTTATGTTATAATTAAATAAAATATGAAATGGGAATAAAAATGTATAAAAATAACAAATTAAAATCAAAAAAATCAAAACCCTATACTGTATATATACCTATATATAGCTCTATTATGTAAATACCTTATTTTTATTTTGAAAAATTAATTAAAAATCACTAAAAAATAGAAAAAATTATAACAAATATTTTTCATGTTTTATGTTTTTAATAATTCAGCCATTTCCTATTTTTAATTGATTTTACAAATATTTTTGATGTGGCCTTCTCTGATTGGTCCACGGGGGAACGTTGACCCCCCGGTCAACTTCCCCCTGTGGACCACTTCCCTCGGATCTTGAGTGACCGACCTGACTTCCCCATTTATTCCATACTCGATCCGACCTCCTCGCACCTTAACCTAGGGTCCTAATTACACCCTAATCATCCGGGAACCTCGCCCGACATTGTGCCTAGGGATCCGTGCTCCATCGAGCCGGACCCGAGCCTTTCTTCCCGGACCTTCCACCATATAAGAGCCGAGCTCCGCCACCCATTTCCTCATCTTTGGCTCCCCACCTTTCATTCCCGTGACCTCCACTGCCTTCCCTGAGGTGACAGCTCTCCGTTGGCGGTGTCGAAGAGAGGTGAAGGTGCCCGGACCTCTGATCCGGCGAGCTAGCGCCGTCGTGCTCCGCCTGAAGCAGGAGCTCGAGCCTCGGGCCACGACGTCCCGTGAGGCAATGACCCAGAGCTAGCCCAGCTCATCCACAGTCGATTCGTCCACCCAGGTAGCCCTAGTTACTTTTCCTATTCTTTAATTTCTACTTTTGCCCAAATCTCGCCGTCGCCGTCCATCTTCGATTCCGGCCACATCCGCCTTCGCCTCGATCATCGGACCCTTCCATCACGATCGACTCTCCTTCACGCACGTTCTCCGCCATTCCATTCAACCCAGCTCACACAGGAGCTAGGGTTTCGAGCTCCACCATCTACCCCTTGCCGGAGCTCGACCGCCCCGCCTCACCGACCACCGTCACCCCCTCTCACAGGGTCGAGGCAATTTGCCCTCGACCCGCGAGTCTGCTGGTGCATTTTGCAGGGACATCCGAGCCCATCTGAGGACTTGGATCATCTGGTCCCGCGAGGAGGCCGGGAGTGCACGCAGCGGGCCGGCAAAAGTCGCCGGCCATCAGTTCTTCCTCGACCTCCAGCTACCGCCCGATGCACCTCCAGCTCCAGTTTGCATCCCAGCCATTCATCTGAGGAGCCACCAGCAGCGTCAGATCTTTGGAGGAGCGATCTGGACCGTTCGTTCGCCGAGGTTTAGCCACAGAGCCTCACGTCCGTTCGATCTTCCACGTGTCGACGCCTTGGCCGTTCGATCAGCCCGAGGATTCCAGCGTTCGGCGCCACCCCGTTCTCAGCCGTCGATCAGCACACGTGGCGCCCATCCGACGACCTACTTAATAAAGGGTAAATATTCCCTTAGGCCCTTAGCTTTAGTTTAGTTTCATTTTAGTCCTGTAAATATTTTTAGAATTTTATTTGCATTTGGTAAATTGCACTTTGGACCTTATCTTTTCTGCTATTTGCATGTATACCCCTGCCTGTAGTGTGTCACGTGCATCGACACGTGTTTGTATGGGATATTTGCATTGATAGCCTTGTAATTCTGAGATGTTCATGAATGAATGAAAACTTTTAGATAATTGCATTTATACCCCTGTGCGTGATTTATTTGTGCATGTGCGTATATTTTGGGTATTTTACACTAAGGCCCTCGGACTTTTAATACCTGTTATTAAATAGTCCCAGGACCTTAGTTTTTTTGCAATTAGGTCCCTGTGTGCCCCAGACATGCGCCTCGCGCGTGACTTCTTGGGATTTTTGCATCGGACCCCCTGGAACTTTTGGTATTTACGTACAGGTCCCTGTGCACTGTACCTAGGTTTTGATTTTGCATAAAATATCAAATTCAATGAAAATTGGACACATGGCTCCTACCATGATGTAAAAGTTTCTAGAATTTTTGGTGACATTTTTGCTTTTATTTGCTGTTTTTAAAAATTCAAAAACACTCTTTTTCTTTACTATCTAATTTGAAAAATCACAAATAATATTAAAACTCATCTAAAAATTACAAAAAAATTAGCTACTGTGTATTTTGTCTTGTTTGATTTTCTGACCAATTTTGGTCATTTTTCATTATATAAAACTCATAAAAATTGAAAAACACTAAAAACTCTACAAAATTCTAATAATTAATCTAAAAATCCAAAAACAATAATTCCAGTGCCCAAATTTTCCTTAAACTTTATAGTTTACAGGAAAATTACCTCCAGGAGTTAGGAGGGCCTTGTTGCATTTTAAATTGGCCTTTTACTCCTGACTGGACAGTACCTTCATTTCCCTGCCTTGTTTTATTTTTAGAAAATTAAATAAAAATCAGAAAAATACCAAAAATTATCCAAATACAGTAAAAAAATATAAAATACACAAAAAATTTTTATTTGAATTTTTGAGTGATTTTTGATGCATTAAATAATTGTTTGTACTGCCTTGTTTCTTTGTTTTCTTTATTTCCTTTATTAATTAAAAATAAAAAAAAATTATAAAAATTAAAAAAATCCACCAAAAAAATACATTTCTTTTATTTTATTCTTTTTTGACTACTTCGTAGGCCGCGAGGCCATCACGTGCTCCCTGAGTCCGACCCTGGTCGTTATACCAGGCTAATCTAATAGCCAGGACCGCTATCGTGTTTCATTTGATTTTTGCTTGATTTTGGTGGTCTGCTTTACATTTTCTTGATTGAGCCGAGATTCTCATCGATCCGGGTCGCAACGACCCTAGTGATATTTTTACCTGATCCGGATTAGTGGAATTTTTGACCCATCATAAGGTGATCCGCATATCCGCAGGCAGTCATTACCATCGAGAGATAGATGAATCACTTCTCTCTACTACACCTGAGATATCGACTGTCCTGACGACCGTTAATTCAGAGACTCCCCATGCCTCCACTTCACCAACTGCTTGCACCACCACCATGACAGCTTCTAAGGAGGATTCACGACCCAAAGCTATCATTAAGTCGGACATGACTTTTGCTAATTGTCGTGACCATTTTGATGATCTGACGCAATAGCCCACTAATGTCAAGCCAACTGACATCACTAGCACCTCCCCGAGACGTATGCTGACCCTTCGGGAATATTACAATCTATATGGTGACTTATCTAATGAGAAACCCATGGTCAGCACCGCACCACATCCCAAACCTTCAAAGGAGACAACCAAGACTAAATTGATCCAACACAAAAGCACGGTTGCTCCCTCCTCTAGTCAGTTATCTAGTGAGAGGAAGTTGAGAATTGATTCCTCGAGCTGTTCCCCCGAACCCCTCAAGGCGCGTCGCTCTTCTCTCCTTCTCAATGATCTAGGTTCTAGAAAACTGACTAAGAAAGTCTCCTTCAGCATTCCATAGAAGGAATTTTCAGAGGATTCCTCATCGGGTCCAGATAAGATGGTTTATATGAGTGAACTCAGTTCGGCTGTTCTTAAGCCCTACTTGAGCAAGCAGCCGTGTGTCGACCCTCGTTGGACGATCCCTATACCTCATTATTATTCATCTGAGGACAATTCTGACAACATCACATATGTATATTACCCACCTCCTTGTTCCTACAAGAATGACCGTCACAAACCTTCTTGATCCTTGTATATTCTCACTCCTCCTTATATATATTTTCTTTCCCTCCCTCCCCAGTGATTCGAATCACTCGTCCCAGCTCCATATCATTTCATTTTATGGATATACTTTGGATGACCAGATCCTAAGTATAGGGGGGGAGAGTGACCAGAGTCTCTTTATTATTCTATGTACATTCTCCAGATCTCATCGGTTCTCACACTCATTCCTGTCATAGACTTAGGCTGACCAGAGCCTAAGTATAGGGGGATCGATGCCCGCCATGTATATATACTCCTCCATTTCCCCTCTTAACCTCTCCCACCCCATTTCTGATCTTTTTCTACACATAGGCTACTAGAGCCTAAGTATAGGGGGCAGAGCGACTTCTATACATTTTGTTATTTTAGCTCTCCTACACTTACCCCGAGCTATGTCTTTTTCCTCATTTTTCGTGCTCTGATGACAAAGCACACGCTAAGTATAGGGGGGCGCTCGTACTTTCACATACTTTTGTATATATTATGCAATATTTATGAGTAGGAAAAAATTGGAAAATATTTTTACATGTATACTTGTATATTGTATAACATTTGTATAATTTGTATAATACTTATATAAGTCTTGTATAAAAATACTCTTGTAAGAATTTGTTGTAAAATATGATGTATATAAAAAAATAAAAAAAACAAAAAATAAAAAATAGGCTTCCTATTTACTCTTGCATATCATCCTTGCATTCAAAAAAAAAAGTCTTGCACTTCATCCATACAACATGTCATCTGCATCTCATCTGCATATCCAACATATGCAAAGTGAAAAGTTAGTGGGTTCTGAACCAATTTATGAATAGAAGTCGAGGATGGATTTGATTTGACCTTAATCTACCTAATTTCAGAGGAACCTTATTGGAACTGGAGTTAAGATTTTTCAGGCCAAGTGACTTAATTCTTTGAGTCTGCAAGTCTATGTTCACATGTAATCTTGATTGGTCTAAGTAGAATATTTCATACACACGCACAATTCTTTTAGACAGTGACCTAACTTGGACAAGCACCATGCATGTAGCTCTTCATTGCTGAGGTGGTGAGGAGGTAGAATCCTTTGGCTTGGAGTAGCACATGGTAGAAACATCCATCCTCCTTTAGGGAGAGAAGTGCATCTCAACCTAATCTGGTGGTGTTGACATCTAATGACATGATGCTGTGGGTTGCAATAAGGCTTCAAAAGAGGGATAGTCTACTGGCTCAAGAAGAAAACCTCCTTATGTACATGTTGTACCTTGTATATATGTCAAAGGGAAAAAAAGAAAAGAAGAAAAAAAGCACGAACTCTAAAAAAATGGACATGCTTGATTGAAAATAAAATGCCTGTCGGAGTCTGCATATTTGCAAGGCATATGCTTCAAAGCCTCATACCATAGAAGCCTACAGCTGGATGACTTGGCTACACTGGTCAAGCATCCTAGGATAGGTAGCTACACTGGCTACCGTCCATTCTTCTCTCCACCCTCTCTTCTTGAGCTGGTTGCACTCGAACTTAGAAGGGAATACCCCGCTCCTCGAGGAAAGAGTTACTGGACTGGGGAATTAGAGTTAACTTGTTAGAGGAGGCTGGTTCTTCACAATTTTTGACATGGAGAGCTATATTTCACTTACACAGTACAAGTAAGATTCATAGTCATCAGAATTTACGTATGAGGATTTGTTCCGACCTGGCTGTTGAGATTATTTGAATAAGAGACTTGTGGAACTTAAAGACTGTTAGGTCTTAAAATCAAATCCCAATAAGGTTCCGTGACACTATTAATCCAAAGGTCGAGTCAAGCTCCATTTTCAACTTTTGTTCATGACCTTGGTATGGAACCCAAAAATCATTTCACTTTTGCATTTCATTTTAGTTGCTCGGGGACGAGAGAGGTTTAAGTATAGGGGGTTGATGAATATGTGATTCATCACTCTAAAAGTTGAAAAAAAAGCTTTCTTCCTGAGTAATTATCTGCATTTCATCACTTATATTGCATAATTAGCATTCATGCATGTATTAATAATATCTGCATTTTAACATTTAAAATTGCATAAATAAGAAGCTGAAATTCCCTGTAAAAATCACATGTACATTCACCATATTTCCCTTATTTGTATCAATTTTATACTAACTCCAAATCCTATAAAATCAACGTTATAGTGTATATATTACTAACACTAATAAAAGAAAAATATTAAAAAATACTAACATGCAAATTGTCGAATAAAACCCAAAACCTTAAAATGTGCATATCTCTCTCATACAGTCTTCGATTTAGGTCTACTCACTTTTAAAGTAATTTACATTCAAAGACCTTCAAAACAAGACTGATTTCATGAAAATTGGAGATCGTATGTGAAACTTGGATTTTGGGTCCCTATTGTAGAATGTATATATTGACTATATCACCCTCCATTTTTATCCTTTTATTTTCTTAATTATTAAAAACCCAAAAAATTAGAGCAAATTGTAGATATTCCTTTCATATTTTCTCTATTTTTATTTTTCCTTTTTTCTCTTATTTAAAAATGACAAAAAAGTGCAAAAGATAAAAATATGGTATTTTATACCTATAAGATACCCCCAAAAATACTGTTTGTACAGATGACTTCCTTTGATTTTCAGTCCTTCACGAAGTTGTAGATCTTGTCGAGATGAGCAACTTTCATGTTAACCAATTTTTGATTTGAACATTTTGTTATTTCTTTTTTATTTTCTTTACATTTATTTTTTTATTTTTCCAGGTGCAACACGTGGCGGCTCCTGGAGCCGCCACATGTCACCATATTCTTTATTTTTATTTATTAATTTCTTATTTTATAAATAATTTTTTTATTTTAATTAATTAATTAATTTTTTTACTTTCTCTTCTTTATTTTTAGTAGCCTACTTATTTTATTTATTATTTATTTTTATTTTCCCCCTTTTTCTTCTTCTCCCTTTACTTGTTCCCCACTCCAAGCCATCAACTCCCCACTCCACCACTTTCTCCATCTCTTTTCCAACTTCCTCCTCCTCCTCTTTTTATTCGCATCTCCCCCTTCAATCATCATCATCCGCCGATTCAAGAGAAGAGAGGTCGAGCCCCTTTAACCTACATGTGACAGCTGAAGGAGACAAATTGAGCAACGACAACCTTTCAGGCGAGATCCACGGACCGTGTCGCGAGCTTCCAGGTGGGCTCACTTAGCTTTGAAGGATTATGCCATCCTTCTCGAGGCCACGACCGGAGTTGAGATCCACCTCCTCCGATTTCTGGCGAACCACATGTAGTTTCTCAATCTCATCTTCTCCTTTTATTTTAGCTGATAATTTTTTTCTCAATTATTTTATCACCACATCACTTTTAAAAAAACACTATTATCACCACACCACCACCACATCATCACTAAATCACTATTATTTTCATTTATACTTTGATTTCTTGTTTGATAAAAAAAATTAAAAAAATACAAAAAACAAAGCAAAAAAAAGCATGCTGGTGCTGCATGCGCCTCCGCCGGCCAGCTACAACGATCCAGCTCTAGGACGCCGGCCCCCTTCCACCACAGCACGTACAACCGCACGTCCATCAACTACCTGCGAAGCCCTCCGCCACAGTCTCGCCTCCCAGCTGCCCTCACGTGCGGCCATCCCCAGCTTCTAGGCAGTGCGTACCCCCGCGCACCCCTCCGCCTAGGCCTCCATGCCCAACAGAGCCGCCTCCACGCGTCAGCGTATGCCCACAACCGCGCACCAGAGCTCCTTCCGCATACGGTGCACCACCTCTGCTTATACGTCCACCTGACGCCGACTCCAGCTCGCCTCCTCCAGGTACCGCAGCCTTCTCGATCGCCGACCATCCAACCACGCCTCCCCCGTACGCGGGCTCTACATCCCCATGCCGACCTCAGCTGCCCCAGAGCACCTCCCTCCCACCTGCAGCAGGCGGCTGCCAGCCCAGCCACCTCGCGCGCCCTTCCATCGTCGCGCCGCCAAGCCGCGCCTCGCGGCCGCGCCCTCTACCCGCACTCCAGACCTGCCTCCCTCCGTGCGCCACTGCAGGTACCATAGCGGTTGCGTGCTACCATCCAAACCTACGCATGGCTCCATGCCGAGCACCTGCCATCCATCGTCACGAGCGCGACCTTGCGTGGCCGCTGCCTACTCGACTCCCATGCCATAGCCGCACTTCAGACATGCCCTAGGGAAGAACGTGATTTCCATTTTTGGAATCCCCACGATTGGAAAGGTCATTTATTTTTTTAGTTTTTTTTGGAAAAATTGCATACTTAGTCCGTCATATTTCTTCATTTACAAACCAGTCCCTGTGCACATTTCAATTTATTTATTTCACTTTCTATACTGCAATGACAACCCTACTTTTATGAGTTATTTTGGACCTCAAAACTGCATCATTTTATTTAATCAAAATAACTTTTTGTAGAGAAATTAATTCTGAACATGTTGGCTATTTATTTAGATTTTTGTGTGCATTGGATAATTTATTAAAAATCAGAGTTCGAAATTCAGTGATATTATACCCATTTATGCTCTGAAAATTGCAAATTTACATTTCTTGCTAAAAAATGTGAAAAAATGTAGATGATGCTACTAAGTGCTCTTTAAATACCGTTCAAATTTCATCTAATTAGAGTTGTCTCTTGCATAAAATAATTTCTAAAGTAATTTCTGTAATTGATTTTTAATTAAATCCATAAATAGTATTTTTTTACAAAATTTAAAGTCTCCTCGATTGCTCATTACAATATCTATTGGAGATAATTTTTTCTCCGAATAATTTAATTTCGTGGATTTATTAGGAATTAAATACTAACAATTACTTTGTTTTCATAAAAAATATAAAAACATATATTGTCAGAAAATTTCAAAAAAAAGTTATATAGCGTCATTTCATCATATTTCACTTTCAGTAAAATTTTCATATTTTTTGTATATTGTTTGCATGAAAAATTGCATGAAAACCTCTAAAAAGTTTAAATTTTTCATTGTTGTATCTTAAATCTAAAAATTCAAAAAATATTTTGCATTCAACATTGGATTTGGTTTTTAGAAAAAATATAATATGGCTAATTTGAATCGATACATTAAAATAAATTTTATCTAAGTGGTTATTTTTTTAATAACCTAGTTCAATTGCATTTGTGTATTTGCATTTATCTTGCATAAAAAATTAAAAAAATCCCATTTAGAAAATCGTGAGCTAATTCATCTAATTTGACACGAAGTTGTTCCTTTTCTTCCTTGAGTCAACCCTGGGACTTGCCCAGGTTAAAAATACATCAAACCGTGCATTATTTAATTCATCGATTCATCGATTCGTGCGGTTTTTGATCGATCCTGATTGCCCGACTACAACAAAAAACGACACATAAATATTAAATTAAGAGGGCGATTTTCGGATACATCAACTACGGAGGGAGCTCTGATTTACAGGTTCACAATGGATCTGGGTTGGATGAAATGGGAAATCGGTGGAGAAGGCAAAGGGGACTGAGGTGACATGAAAATCGGGGCAAGTCGATTTGTCAGATCACGATGAATTTGACCTGGAGACTTAGCTCTAGGAATTAGGGATCTTCGATTTAAGCGTTAATCGCTCGATTAACCTATGAATTAAAGGTGCGACACTAAAATTAAACCATAGGGTTACCTAATAATGTAGATAAAAGGGGCTCAATTGGCCTGAGAATCAAGAAGCAGAAGCAGCCAGCGGTCACTACAAAAAAAGGCGGGATTGGCGTGCACATAAAAGCTCGTTATGTGCATGCCTAGTGCACGCCTGACGAGTGGGCGAGCACATGTACTCGTGAAGGGCGTGCTCGCTTATCTGAGAGTCGCCACGGCTGGTGGGCGAGCACCATGGGACGCTATGTGCTCGCCCTCTCCATGGCGAGCACATATGTGCTCGCCGGTGTGATCGCCTTCTCTATAATTTGCGATTACACACGGAGCACCGGGCGAGCACATGTGCTCGCCCAAAGTGATTTCCAGGAAAAAAATATACATGTTCGACAGGGTTTTGACGCCCCGTCGAACCTGTATACCCTGCCAATAAACCACTGCAGGTATCTCCCTAAGGATATATATATTATAGCAGTTCGTAGAGTAAGATAACTAGCACTAAGAATTTAAAGGAACGCAATATACATGAATTCAGAAATAAACAATCTAATTTAATATCTAAATATTACAAACAAGTCAACGCCAACAAAGTTCATATAAATTAAAAGATGTTCTAAAAGTTTTAAAAAAATACAGGTCCAAACCACCAAAAATTTACTTCTTCTTTGATCTAAAAAATTTGGACACTAAACCCTGCTTTGATTTCTTTTTTTCTTTCTCCTTTTCTTTGAACCTCGCATACATGCGTGCCTCTTCTTCAGGGTCGTTCTCCTCCTCCTCTTCGTTATCAGATTCAATCTCTTCAGGTTGAGATGCACGCCCTTGCGACCTATATTATATATGGAAGATATTTATCTATTACATGCATTTTGCAGATATAGAAATTTAATTGTATTACTCATTCTATAAGAAGAATACTTACATGTACGCCGTGAACTCCTCTCGGAGCTTCGTCACCTGCTCCATCATCATCGCCATCTGCGACTCCATTGGAACTGTTGATTGGGCGGATGTGGTTGCGCGTACGACGGCTGAGAGTATGCAGAATAGGAGTGACGATGTTCCTCCACATAATATGGAGGAAGACCACCAAGCGTCTGCTTCCTATTCGCCACAACGTCCCTCTCCTCCAACACCTTATAAGTTTTTAAATTTTAATATAAAAGTATATATTAGAAATGAATATAGTAAGATAATATTTATCCATATATACCTGCTTCCAGATCGTTTTATCAAATGGTGGTTGCTCTCCAGTTGGATCGACACCCCATTTTTCTGCAGATAGTGCCAGATAACGATCATGAAATACAAAGTTTACAATATATATAAATAAGTTATAATATATCAATTAATTGTAAATAAATTGATAGACTTACCAATAATTGTCCTGCTTCAGGAGTGGACCATTGCGACTCTCCTTCTCTCCCACTCATGTGGGACCTCGATCACCACTCCTGAAAAGAGGGTTCCCTTTCCAACCTTGCAGCCTGAATTTTTTTTTAAGATCTATTAAAACATTGCATTATATTAAAGTAGATCTCCAAAAAATAATTTTAAATCATAATACCATCTCCGCTCTAATCTGATTGTGGCTTTTAGAGCCACTGGTCGACTTGATCCTTTGTTTTTGGCGGTTTGTCTTTCCCGCCGTAGATCTTCTTCCAAACTCATCATCTGCAACGAATGCATCACAGAAATCGGCCCATCTGCAAGGATTACGTTATGATAATTGATTATTTTAAAAAGTGTAATATAAATTATTTGACAAGTATAATACCTATCCTCCGTACGCCATGACGGCGGGAACCTCTTCATCTCCTCAAAATTCATCTCCTCGCATCCCGTCTTCGCATGCGCGTCTCTCCTTGCCTTGAAAAATGTATCGCTCATTCTCTTTTCTGCCAAACGAATGAAGGCTCTACGATAAACCTCCTTCCCCAGACCAGTGCCAAGGCGAAACCTACTCTGAAAAATAATAACAATTTATAAGATACAAAAAACTTGATCAAAAAATTCTATATCACTTCTAAGAAACATTTCTTACCAGAAACATGTCAAAAAGTCTCTCCTGCTCTGCAGCGGGGATGCGACACCACCTAAATTGCATGGAAGTCAAGTGTGTCTTTATTATGTTGGTTATCTCCTTTGCCACCCTGTTGCTGTTCAAAAAATCCCTGCATTTACTAGAAAATTTAACTTCCATACAATTTATAAAAATTTGGAAAATATTTAAAGATAAAATCTATAAATTTTTTACCTCCCATCAGCCGTAACCTCCAACAAAGGGTGGGACGCCGACGTCTGTCCAACTACAGTGGGTAAAGGCACGGATGTGCTCGGCCGTCCAGAAGAAGGAGAGTCAGAACCCATCGATGTCCGGGCTGGTATGGGGACCTGGACTGGGAATCCTGTAGGGGCTGCTGAGGTAGATGGCTCTCCATAGCCTCCTACGTAAAAGGGTGGCGGAGGACAATCAAGAGACTCGTAGTAAGCTATCACCCGACGAACCTCGTCGGACTGTGAATCAGGAGCAACATCCGGGGTGGGCTGCCTACTGGAAGAAGGTGTGTCTGAGGAAAAAGGACGATTGGATCTATGTGATCCATGCGACCCGCCACGTCCAAAACCTGCCAAGACTGTAATAATGATGCATTACATAGTTATTATTTAAGATTTTAGTTAATTCAATTATAATTGTATAATAAAACTTACAACTAATCTTCATCACTTATTTCGGTGGGATTAAATGATATTTCTTCATTTTATGAGTTTTCCGAGAAATCATTTCTGGAGTCAGTATCATCTTGTAAGTCAACACACAAAACTTCATTATCAGCCAATCGAATCGATTCGATAACTGGGACTTCTTCTGTTAAGTCTATTCTTTCATTTGTCGGTGTAAATGCTTCATCTATGTCATCTTCCTGATTACTGGAATCATTGGAGATATAACTTCGAGAATTTATCTTCACAACAGTTACTGTTTCAATGCCCTTTCTCTTCTTTGATATTTGTGGGAGATAACATACTTGATCCGCTTGAGATGCTAAGACGAATGGTTCAAATCTGCGTATAAATTTCCTTTGCACCACGTCGACAATGTTATTTCTTTTATCAAGTACTACACCTCCATTGGGTTCATACCAATCACACAAGAAAAGAACTACTTCATTCAAGCCTGGTATACTATATTCCACTTCTATAATCTCCTTTAAAATTCCGTAATAATTCAGATGATCTTCCTCATAACAAGATCCGCGAACCATCACTCCATGATTTTGAGTTGTCAAATATTTACCGGAATTTAAGGTATGAAAACGATACCCATTACTGTAACATGAGTTGTACGATCGAACCTTATAAACAGGTCCTTCTCCAAAATATTTTAGAATATGAGAATAGAAATCACCACCGTCCAACTGTTTTGATCGGTCTTTAAACCATGCCGGAAATTGATTTCTATAAGTGCTCAAAACTTCATCATCTGAATACATAGGATTTTCCTCCATAATTTTTTGTCTAAATTCCCTACAATTTATAAGAGAAAAATATTCATTACTTGTAATGAATATATACATAAAGCAATTCAAATACTTACTGAACATATGGTGTTATTTCCTCGCAATTGTCTAATACATACAACTCTGCAGCATCCTTCTCTTGTTTCGATAAGAAACGTTCAGTTGCTTTGCCTATTAGATGAGTCGATGGCCGAAAGATACTGATACAAGGTTCTTCATCGGAAGAAATTGTCTCATTCCTCATGCATCTATTGTGGATAGTCTTCACATCTTCTGGAAGATATCTTGCGCAGAATGTTGCGACTTCCTCATATATATATTGTGAACTTATAGATCCTTCAACTTTACTTTTGTTTCGGACATTTCTTTTAAGAAAGAACATAAACCTATAAGAAAATAGGTTAAACATTTAGTCCAAATAGTAACGAAGGAATCACATTATAATACATTTAATTACCTTTCAAACGGATACATCCAACGATATTTTACCGGTCCACCAACTTTTGCTTCCCATGGAATATGAATCATCAGATGCTCCATCGAATCAAAAAATGACGGCGGAAATATCTTCTCCAGGTTACACATAATCACAGGAATATTTTTTTGAAGATAATCCATCTCCATGCGGTATATGCGTGACGAGCATAACATCTGGAAAAATCTGCTTACATCTGAAAAGCATCGATAATATTTTTTGGTAACAATCCTCTGGACACTAACGGTAGTAATCTTTCCATAAAAACATGGCAGTCATGACTCTTCATGCCCTTAAATGTAAACTTCTTCAGATCGACCAAATTGGAAAAATTTGATGCATATCCGTCTGGAAACTTCAATTTACTTGTCCATTCACAAACAAGCTTAACTTGATTTCTATCTAAAGTATACTTTGCTTTTGGAACTTCAACCCTTCCACTATCATTTTCCTTGATATGCAATTCTGGGCGATTACATATGAGTTGTAAATCACGACGAGACTTTACTGTATCTTTTGATTGATCGGTTACATTCATTACAGTGTAGAAGATGTTATCGAACACATTTTTCTCTATATGCATAACATCTAAGTTGTGTCGTATCAGTAACTTACTCCAATATGGTAACTCCCAAAATATACTCTTCTTAATCCAATTATGACTGTCACCAAAACCAGGAAGGTTTTTGTTTTATCTCCATTTTCTAAGGCTGATTTTTCTAATTGTTCCAAGTATGATAATATCATATCGCCTGTCTTAATTGGTGAAGGATCAGAAAGATCAATTGTATTTCTTTTGAAAGAATGTTTCTGTCTTCGATATGGATGATTACTTGGAAGAAATCGTCTGTGACAATCAAAAAAACATGGTTTCTGACCGTGTTGAAGCTGGAATGATTTAGTACTATTCATACAATATGGACAACTTTTACGTCCATGCGTACTCCATCCAGATAACATTTCACATGCTGGGAAATCGATTATCGTCCAAAGTAGAGCTACTTTCATGTTAAATGTTTGACTCTTATTAGCATCATATGTATCAACTCCATCGACCCATAACATTTTCAACTCATCGATAAGAGGACGTAAATAAATATCAATGTACTTTCCCGGATGTGTAGGTCCTGGTACTAACAGCGAAAGAAACATAAACTGTCGCTTATTACATAACCATGGGGGTAGATTATATGGCGTTGTCATTACTGGCCAACAAGAGTAATCTCTACTTCTTCCATGAGGATTAAACCCATCTGTACATAAACCTATAACGCAATTCCTCTTTTCATCATTAAATGTAGGAAAAGCTGACATCAATTCTTTCCAACAATCAGATTCGGATGGATGCTCCATATATTCATCGACTTTATGTTCCACGTGCCATGTCATGTATTTCGCCGTTTCTTTACAATAATATAGTCGTTTCAATCTCAGAGTCGGCGGGAAATAACGTAGAATCTTTCTCGATATTTTTTATCCACTCTTACTAGCTGTCTGATATCTTGGCTCATTACATTCAGGACACCGTTGTAAATGTTGATGTTCACCGTAATATAGAATATGGTGATTTATGCATGAGTCTATTTTAATTTCTGCTAAACCCATCTTTCGCATCATCTTTTTTGTTTTGTAATAATTATCAGGTAATTCTGCATCTTCTGGTAACATCTTCTTAATAATCCTCAGCATTGCATCAAAATTACGATCGGTCATATTATATTCCATCTTCATTGATAAAAGATCCGAGCCCGCAGAAAGTTTTGAATATGTCTTGCAACCCAACCACAATGGCTCTTCTGCTTTTTTCAACAGCTCGTAAAATTCTGCAGACTCTCCATATGGTTCCTCATCATCTAACAAAGTGTCATTAAATTCTGGACCCGCAACATCCATAACCATATCTGCAAAGGAATTAATATTGTCAGCTTCTTCCACATCATTCATTCTGTTCTCGAAATTCTCACCATACCTCCACCAAATCTGATATCCTTCCATGAAACCCATTCTATAAAGATGTAACTGAGTTTCATCTTTTGATCTCTTCTTCATTAGACGACATTTCTTACACGGACACAAGATAGTTCCATCTGAATCCACAATACGGGAACCTTGTGCGTAAGCAAATTGTATGAATTCCTGAACAGCTCTTTGAAAAGCATCTGCTATACGCCCATCTACTACACGGTTGTACATCCATTCTCTATTGGTCATATTTGTGAACCTGAATTAAATAATCTAAAATGTCAAATCTAGGAAATTGAGGATATCTAAACGTATCACATTATTGAGATAAAAGATGAGAAGAGAAGTGTATTAATTATGTTATCACTTTAGCCCGTCCATAAGGATTCAAATTTACTAAAAGATGACCGTTGTCATAAGTATCTTTATTTCTAACGAAAATTCGGCAGCATAACCCTGCAGCTCTCTCGTATACCCCATAAATCAATCGTAATTAATTATCAAAATAATCATATTATTGATTATTTCAATAATAAATATGACTGATTTGGTATACAGAAGAGGAAGGAGTTATGAACCGAATTTCCGTAAGAAATAAAGACATTGTGACACGGATCACCATTTAGTAAATTTGAATCCTTACGGACCCCCTTAGTCCGGGACCTCCGAACTAAGGAAAGCTAATATAAATGTAATACTTTAAGATCATTTTATGTCATACATTTGTAAGTGCTACAAATGAGACTATAAAATAATCTTAAAATATTTGTTCATTTATATTAACTGGGCATTTACGTATATTTGGCTGATTAACGATGGGGATAGGGATAAGTGTGATCCTTATTTAGTGCCTAGTACAGTGCTTGGGTCACTAAAAGTTAATGGGCACCTGCAAAAAAAAATTTGAACCTGCAAACATCAAAATCCACGACCATTGGTCTGGGATAAACATCCCAAAGTGAGTCCAATAGTGCTGTGAAAAAATAAAAAAATATAACACAGTTAGAGGTGATCAAATCCTCCAATGTGTTGCACACGCCACCCGTTGTGCAGGGCCACACACCACCCGGTGTGGAAGGACGCACTGTGTGTGAAGAATTTTGTGCGATTTTCTAATAATTACTAAATCATATTTTGGACTTATTATAAACCTATGTATAAGTTAATGTGATATAATTGGTCACATTAACTAAAATTTAATGTGATAATAAATTATCACAAAGGAAACATTGGTGTATATCATATCTCATATCAAAACGATATGAAATTTTAAAACTGTTATTAATGATGTTCATAATATCTAATATCTACATTATTGAAGTTGAGTAACTAAAGTTATTCACAAATTTCATAACTAATCTTTTTTGAACCTAATGTTTGTTGAGGCATTTTATCTACATTATTCCGAGGCATTTTAAAAGTTGAGTAACTAATCTTTTTTGAACATAACTAATCTTAACTAATCATACAAGCATTTTGTCATTTAAAATTTACAAAATTTAAACATAATGTTGGTTGAGGCATTTTATCGAACACCTACAGGGCATACAATTATACATATTATTTAGACAATCAAATTCGAAATGACAATACTATAGTGATATACTATTATCCTTAACATGTAAAACACATATAAACTATCAAAATAATACACTACATTCAACAAAAAATTTAAACCCTAATCTATCCAAACAATACAAATAGGTAATGAAATCAAATAAAAAGAGAAATGATTAAGGATTATACTGAGTGGTAGATGTAGATCTACTCAAAACACGAAAACGAGGGGCGTCGGGGTCGGGGCGGAGGGCTGGCTGGTCGCCGGAGGGGAGAAAATGGGAGAGGCTTGCGTGAGAAATGAGGAAGAAGAGCCGCGCAGGTTCTGTTTACGGGCCCGGGCGAGCACACTTACGTGCTCGCCAGGCCGTCGCCAGGTGCTCGCCCAAAATTTTCAGGCGCTAAAATTATCCGCTCAAGGAAATTCAAGTGGGCGAGCACATTCTAGCGAGCACATGGGCGAGCACATGTGCTCTTCAAAACTGGTAACTGCGCCTCTCCGCAAATTTCAAAACAGCGACCCTCATGGGCGAGCACATGTGCTCTTAGTGTGCTCGCCCATTAAGGAGCGAGCACATGTGCTCGCCAGGTGCACGCAGAGCCGTGCACGCTAATCCCGCCTTTTTTTGTAGTGGGTGCTCCAGTGGTGAGTTGGATTCCCCTCCTCCGCTTGCTCTCCTCGCTGCAAACCACGAGCTTTATCTTGCTATAACCATGGAGAAGCTGATAGAGGTGATTTGAGGGGCTAAAGTTCAAAGAAGAGGGATCAAAAATCAAAAGGGGGGTGAATGGGGTATATTTATAGGCGAGTTTTGAGGGAGTATTGAGGAGAGATCGCGTGAGCTCGAGTGGCGATTGGTGAGGATTTGATGATGGGTGAAGATGAGAGATGAAGGGGCTATAGGATGGTGATGGTCTCGAGGGTAATGAGAGATGGTGGATGCATGAGAAAAGGGTGAACGAGCAGCCTCGTGAAGCTCTGACAGAAGTCGGAGGGGTAGGCTAGGCAGTTGACCAAAGTCAACAAAATGTCGCGCCTGGTTGGTCCATGTGGACCAACCTGGAAATTTCAAGGCAAAAATGCCTGGGAAAATAGATGATAAATAGTATTCTATTTTATTTTTAGGTTATAAAATAAAAAATGTTTCTAATTTTCTGTAGTATTTTATGCATATTTTTATTTATTTTTTAGAGGTGTTTATTTATAAGTTAATTTTTAGGGTATATATATGTATATTCTTCTATGTTTTGTGTATTTTATTTTTATTTTGCATTTTAAATTTTATTATTTTTTTCTTATTATATATAATTATAACTTATTTTTATACATATAAATATATTTTTATTGTATTTTTATGAAGTAATATATATACTTAATTAAATAGGAGTATGATATATATAAGTATAAGCATATGTATTTTACCTACGTATTTTACGTAAGTATTTTATTTAAATGTTTAATTTGTGTTTTTATTTTAGTTGTAATATGTATATATATATAAGTTATATTTACAAAATTATGAAAATATA
Organism: Ottelia alismoides; assembly: GCA_037367405.1. NCBI lineage: Eukaryota > Viridiplantae > Streptophyta > Magnoliopsida > Alismatales > Hydrocharitaceae > Ottelia > Ottelia alismoides. The sequence goes on from JAZKJV010002151.1 coordinate 128,451, forward strand.
AAATTATAAAAATAGTAATTAAATAAATTGATTATTTTAATCGGGTCTATTATACAATAGGGGTCCAAAAACCTAACTTTCACACCTTAACTCCAAAAAAATATAAACCACCTTCATTAAATAGCTTATTGAAAGTTGTATATAATTAAAGATGATTTTGATATATTTTGAGCTTTTATTTAAGAGATATGGGTCTGCGAAATTTGAGTTTTGGAATTTTATTCATAGTATATTTTGTACACTGTGTATTATTTTTGTATAAACTCAATTTTATATTTTTCTGTACATTATTATATACAACTTTTATGTATAAGGTTTCTTTATTTAAGGTGTAAATACTACAGAATAAAATAGGTCCCAAAAAGTAATTATTGACCTATTTTGTAGAGTGATCTGTTTTGTATGTCCTGTACAATTAGCTGCCATATATCCTCCTACTCTATTCCTTGTCGACTAAGTCATCATGATGATCGAGTCTCGGGGTTAGGGTCATTTCAATGTCCTTGACACTTCGCTCTTTTTCTTTTCTTTCCTTTATTTTTTTATTTAGCAAAAAGTACTGTATACATACAGTATTTTATATAGTATTTGGAACAAATTAATGAATGTTTATTTTGACAAATCAATGATACATTCATGCATTTAGCTAGAGTTTAAATGCCAAAATGAAAGAATAAAGTGATGAAATGGAGATTCAACTAGATTATGCTCTTCTCTCTCCTCCTCCAAACATTTAGGAGAGAGATGACATAATCTACTAATCTAGAATCATTCTCATATTCTCACAGTTTTTGGCCCTCACAAGATCAATAATATATATATATATATTTATGTATGTATGTATGTATATATATATATATATTTATGTATAGAGGATAGGGAGTATGCACCCGGCCCTATAACTTACACTTTTTTTATTTTTTAAAAAATACTGTCATGTATATTCATCTATATATCCCTCCTATATGTCATTCCAATTTCGTCAGAAACAGAGACTCCTACGCCTTCCATCTAGAACATGTAATTTTAACGGTCTTAGAATTGCTGTAATCGACTAGTTCTGGATGGAGGGCGTAGGAGTCTCTGTTTCTGACAAAATTGGAATGACATATAGGAGGGATATATAGATGAATATAAATGGCGGTATTTTTTAAAAAAATAAAAAATGGAAGTCATAGGGCAGGGTGCATGTAAAATTACATGCACCAGGGTGCATACTCCCTATCCTCTTATACATATGTGTGTGTGTGTGTGTGTGACATAAATGGGGATGCCCTTAAGTGGAGCTAACTTAGCTCCCGCCGCCCTATTTTCTCTATTTTTTATTTTTTTGAAAATTTCTTCCGTGAGTATTCATCACTATATCCCTATATTTTGTCATTCAAATTTCATGTGAAACAGAGACTCCTACGACCTCCATCCAGACAGTCATTTTTTAACTATCCTAGGATTTTTTTAAATCGACCCTATCTAGATGGAGATCGTATGAGTCTCTGTTTCGCATGAAATTTGAATGACATAATATAGGGATATAATAATGAATTTACATGCTTTTTATTTTCAAAAAAATAAAAAATATGTGAAAAATAGGATGGGGGAGCTAAGTTAGCTCCCCCTAGGGGTCATACACATTTTACCCTATATATATGAGTAAAATGGGGCTGCCCCTAGAGGAAGATAACTTAGCTCCCCTGCCCCATTTTCACATATTTTTTTTATCTTTTTTGAGAAAAAAACGTGAAAATTCATTATTAAATCCTTTTATTATGTCCTTAAAATTTCATGCGAAACAGAGACGCCTACGACCTCCATCCAGACAGGGTTGATTTAAAAAATTCTATGACCGTTAAAAAATGGCTGTCTAGATGGATGCCGTAGGAGTTTCCGTTTCTCACGAAACTTGAATGACATAATATAGGGATATAGTGATGAATTCGACGGTTTTATTTTAAAAAAAATAAAAAAAAATGAAAAATGGGACGAGGGAAGCTAAGTTAGCTCCCCCTGTGAAAAAACGCCATTTCCCCCATATATATATGGGTAAAATGGGGCTGCCCCCATGGGGGGAGCTAACTTGGCTCCCCCCTGCAATATTTTATCCTTTTTTTTATTTTTTTTAAAATTTCTTCTGTAGATTTTCATTAATATATCCTTATATTATATCATTAAAAATTCGTGTGAAACAGAGACTCCTACGGCCTCCATCCAGATGGGGTCGATTTTAGCAATTCGGTTACCGTTAAAAAATGACTGTCTAGATGGAGGCCGTAGGAGTCTCTATTTCTCATAAAATTTAAATGACATAATATAGGGATATAGTGATGAAATTCCACGGAAGAGATTTTTAAAAAATAAAAAATAAAAAAACCGAGTAAAATGGGGCGAGGGGAGCCAAGTTAGCTCCCCCCATGGGGCAGCTCCATTTAACCCTATATATATGAGGAAAATATGTATGCCCCTAGCCCCACCTCATTTTTCACGTATTTTTTATATTTTTTAAAAATAAAAACCGTGTATTCATTATTGAATCCTTATATTATGTCATTAAAATTTCATGCAAAACAGAGACTCCTACGACTTCCATCCAGACGAGGTCGATTTAAAAAATCCAGTGACCGTTAAAAAATGTCTGTCTGGATGGAAGCTGTAGGAGTATCTATTTCATAGGAAATTTGAATGACATAATATAGAGATATAGTGATGAATATTCACGAAAGAAATTTTCAAAAAAATAAAAATAGAAAAAATGGGACGGGGGAGCTAAGTTAGCTCTCCCTAGGGGGCAACGCCATTTATCCCATATATATGTGTGGCCCTTCCAATGTGGTATGCCTTTCCTGAAATTAAGAAAGCCACCACCGAATTTGTAAACTGTGTAACAATTCTGTAAAGGGATTTTATTGCTTGTGCCCCTCCGAGATATCACAATATCAGTTATGCCCCTATCTTTTTGGTAATATCAGTTGTGCCCCTCACTTCTTGCTCCGTCATCAGTTGTGCCCTTCCGTCAGATTGACCATCAAAAAGTTGACTTAACCATGATTTTTTTAAACCTTGGTGCATTTAAGAGGGGTATTATTATCCAAGCATCTCCTTTATCTTCTTCCTCCTTCATTTGTTCTTAATACTTTCTCTTCATTATTTCTCTCTTAGTGACACCTTCATGCATCCATCGAATCTCTAAAATTTTTATATTTTCACGGATATATCACTCATTACGGATACAACGGTGAATTTTCTTGAATTTTTGATGAATTTTTATCAATCAATTAGTAAAATATTTATCTTAATTTAACAAAACTGAACCCCAGTTTCATGGGGTAGCGAGCTTCATCGAGGAAAGAACCCGTCAGGAGGGGGCGGAGGGGGGCTATGCGGAGTGGTGCAGGGGCGGAGGGGGCCTGTGTGGAGGTTTACGGGGAGCGGAGGGGGCCTGTGAAGAGGGTTGCAGGGGCGGATGGGGGCTGTGCGGGGTGGTGCAAGGGCGGAGGGGGGCTGTGCGGGGGGCTGTGCGGGGGGCTGTGTGGGGGGGGGGCGCGAGGGGCGGAGGGGGGATGTGCGGGGTGGTGCAGGGGCAGAGGGGGGCTGTGCGGGGGGGCGGAGGGGGCCTGTGCGGAGGGTTGCGGGGGGCGGAGTGGGGCTGTGCGGGGGGGCGGAGGGGGGCTGTGCGGGGGGTGTGGGGGCGGAGGGGGGCTGCGTGGGAGGCGGAGGGGGGCTGTGCAGGGGGGTGCGGGGGGCGGAGGGGGCTGCGCGAGAGGCGGAGGGGGGCTGTGCAGGGGGTGCGGGGGGCGGAGGGGGGCTGTGCAGGGGGAAGGGGAGGTGCAGGGGGCGGAGGGGAGCTGTGCGGGGGGCGGAGGGGGGTTGTGTGGGGGGTTGCGGGGGGCGGAGGGGGGCTGTGCGGGAGGCGGAGGGGGGGTGTGCGGGGGGGTGCGAGGGGGAGGGGAGGTGCAGGGGGCGGATGGGGGTAGTACCGGGGGCGAAGGGGAGCTGCGGGGGGCTGTGCGGGGGGCGGAGGAGGAGGGACAGAGGAAGCTGCAGGAGAGCTCAAGGAGGAGGAGCTTTGGAGGAGGAAGAGAAGGGATGAAGAGGAAGAAGATGGGAGAGGAGGAAGAGCACAGAGGAAGAAGACGAGGAGGAGGACTTTTCTGTCCTTTTTTTTAATTTAATTCCATTTGTATCCTTGAAGTTAACGTCCGTTTGTCTTGATTATGGACGGTCACTAACCCGAGAGGCACAAGTGATATATTAGCAAGAAGTGAGGGGCACAACCGATTTACCAAAAAGATAGGGGCATAACTGATATTGCGATATCTCGGAGGGGCACAAGTGAAAAAATCCCTTCTGTAAAATGATGATGATCATAATGTTTTGTAAAATATAGCATCTATATTATAACTAACATTTTTTGTCTAATATAATATATTTTCATAAAATTTTCTTGATATACATATTATATTAACATTTATTAGTAAATTTATGTAGTTAGAAATTGTAAAATAAAAAAGAAAAATACTTAAATTGACGTGATTTTCACGCATCCAGGAAAGATCACCCTTATTGGAAGTTTCTCCTATATATATGTATGTATATATATAGGATATCTTTCAAATGAGACATGTTCCTTCCATCCATAAGGAAGTCCATCAATCCCACCCATCCGTATTTAATCTTATGGTTGTCATTAGTGGTATGCTAATATTATTTTAAAAATTAGCAAAAAACCATTTTGGTCTTTATACATTTTTTAAATATAGTATGTAACCACCTCAATTATCTCCTCCATGAGTATGTCAACTTAATTGCTTATTTCAAAAATAGAAATCCTAATTATTTTGGCATCATGTGTTCCATGTAGGGGCCAAGGGGGCACCACCTGGACCTCTCCTCTGCACGGGCAGACGTCTGCTCGTGTGATGGCGGTTGTTGGACGACGGCGGAGATGCACGGCGGGTGCAGTTCTCCTCTTGCAGGTGGTTCTTCGTTCCTGCTCCACGCAAAAGGGGGAAGGCGCCACCCCTTCTTCTCTTTTCTTCTCGCCCAAGCCATGAGGCACGGCTGGGGATGTAAAGTTCCAGGTGGAGATCTGCGACGGGACACGGCTGGCGGTTCTTCATTCCTCCAGGTGGAGAGGAGCTTGGTGATGGAGGCGGTGTTGTGGTTCGACGGAGGGGTGGCACACGAGCAGCGATAGAGGGAAGGAGGTGAAGGGCAACATCAGGTGGCTCGAGGGCTACTAGATGGAATGGTAGCGGTGAAGATCATGAGCCACGTTAGGGCAAGTAGAAGAGGGTGGTGCTCCAGGCGGTCTAGCTGCAGCAGGATGGTGGATCTGGTGGACAGCGACGGCGTGCGTTGATGAATCCACATTTCATCATCTTTATTCTATCATTTTGGCACCAAAAACCCTAGCAAATGCCTGTAAATACCCTTAAATCAAGCATTAGCATCCATGCATGTGCATTCAGATAGTGTATAAAATACTGTAATTAAAGCCAAAATTATAGAATAAATAAAGAAAATAAAAAGAATAAAATATTGTAAATATTTTATGACCCGAAACCCCGAGACCTAGGCATCTTGATGAATAGGTCGACAAGGAATAAAGTAGGGGGAGATAAGGTCAGAAATACAGAGAAAATACCTATATATCTATTCATTCTTTATTCATTTTGGGACCTATTTTTGGCTCCACTTTTTATACATCAAATAAAGAAACTTTGTACATGAAAGTTGTAGATAATTTAATAAAGAACAATACAAAATTGATTTCACAGAAAAATAATGTACAGATAAAAAGTTATGGTCTGAATAAGAATCCAGAATCCCAACTTCCTAGACCCGTATCGCACAACTGACAACTCCAAATGCAGCATACTCACCTTTAATTGAATATAGAATAAAATAATCTATCCAATGGTGGTGGTTTCGCATTTGGCGGGGCTACGGTTTGAAAGTTGAGTTTTGGACCCTCATTGTATACTTGTACAGATTAAAATATTCAATTTATTCTTTATTCATTATTTTTGTATTTTTATATTTTTATAATTATGTAAATATTACTTGTAATATACATGTGCATTAAAATTAGAATAAAAATGCAAAGAAAGTACAAATAAAAATATTTGTATAAAGAACACATAGGTACACTACCTATACCAATACCTATACAATACTTACTCATAATTAATTAAATATACCAAATGAATCAGAAAAATAAAACAAAAATATATTTGTATATATAAAAGTATTTTATAATTTTAGAAAATAAGAAATGAAAATAATAGCAATAAAATTCACAAAATAAAAATAAAATACTAAAATACATAGGTAATATACCTATATAGGGCTAAAAAGTAAACTTATAAAAATACACCTCATAAAATAAATTAAAAAGCATAATAAAATACTACATAAAATTTTAAGCATTTTTCATTTTATAACTATTAATTAATTCGACCTAATTCTATTTTTTTATTGATTTTACAAAATAAATTATCAGGGTTTTTCCTGGTTGGTCCACGTGGACCAACCAGGAGGGGTCAACAGTTGACTTCGGTCAACTGGACGCCCTACCCCCTGCGCCCCTGTCAGAAGTTGGTTTTTGAGCCACTTTCTTGGTTTTTTCCCAGCCGAATCTTTCACCATTTCATCTCGATTCCTTCTGTGATCTTCTTCATCGATTATCCCTCTTGCCCGCCAGGTGTTTACATCGGGCCAAGGATCAATGAGGCGCTCCATAATCGTCGATCTTCGAGCTCCTGCAACTCGAGGTCAAACCAGATATAATGACCCCCCACTTTGAATTTGATTTTTGGACTTCCTTCGGACCACCCCTCTCCACCTTCGTGCGCTCAAGACCTTCCTGGAGGTGACAGCTCCTGATTGTGCTCTTCAGCCTAGGTGATCGAGGTCGGAGAAGCTCCCAGCACCTCCCGCAACCCGGCGGTCGAGGTAACCCTTCTCCCTCTGGCTCCGGCCATTGAGGGCCCCTTCCACCTTTTATTTTATGCTCAGTAGCTTAGCTTTAGGTTTAGGAACATTAGCCCCAAAGAAATTTCGAGTTTCGTCGACTCCTTCGCCAAATCACACCCCCTCGCCGGAGCGCACCTCCGGCCACCCGACGCCACTTCGCCTTTCACTTCGATTCGGTCCACCTAAGGTCCAGGCAATTTGCCCTGGACCTCTTAACCCTTTTTGCAGGTCAAAGGTCATTGACTCGCGCCTGGGCGCGATTTTGTCGCTCGCCGGAGATCAGCCGAGCCCTCCAGCTCCGCCGACCGCCTGCGAGTGCCACGACCGTCGCCGTGGCTTTTTGAAGCCACCAGGAGAAAGAGAAGGCCCCCAGGAAGCTCCTTGTCCATTTTGAAGCCCATATGTCGTCGGAGCCGGACGGAGGGGCTCGAGGAACTTCGCCCCATCGGAGCTCCGCCGTGTTCTTCTACCTGCCGCTCCAACCGTCGGATCTTGGAGACTGCCCAGATTGCACGCCAGCCGTTGGATCTTCCCACGCATTAACCGTCGATCACCCTTGGAGATCTGATCTCAGCCGCACATCCGCGAAACGTCATCGGCCGTCCATATGCTTCCACGTGTCTAAGTGGCTTGCCATCAGCCGTCGGATCACGCGCCAAGGGTATTTCGCACATTAACCCTTGCGACTTTTGTATTTACTGTTTAATATTTAAACTTTCGTCTGTAGTATAAAAGCTTTGGGCTATTTGCATGAAAGCCCCTGCACTTATTTTTATATACACTTAGGTCCTCCGCCACGTCACCTCACGTGATCTGTACACGTGAGGTAGTGGGCTTTTTGCAAGGACCCCCATGGGGTTTAGTTATTTAAGTTTAGTCCCAAGATTTTGTATTACAGAGTAAAACTTTGGGATATTTTGCATCGACCCCCCTGATAGTGTCAAATATTGCATTTTGGTCCCTGCTAGGTGCGTGCGAGTCACGCGCCCTGGTGGGCAATTTACATCGATACCCCTCCGGGTTTTGTAATTGCTGTTTAGCCCTTAAAATTGAATATTCAGTTTATATTTTTGTGGAAATTTTACATGTGAGCCCCTGGATGTTTGAGAAATTGCAAATATACCCCTGCTAGGCCTATTAATTGTTTGGATATTTGTTCTAATTGTTTAAATTATCATTTTAAGTCCAAAAATTCCACAAAAATAGGGTTAAGCTTCTGGACACTTGTTCCTCCACGCTATAATTTTAGTTTTCGATTTTGTTTTAATTTTATATTTATTAAAAATCAAAAACATGCTTTTTGTGCACTGTCTAGCTTAGAAAATGCCAAAAAAATATTAAAACATCTCGAAAATTTCCAAATAAATTACCTAGTGTCTATTATATCCTATTCTAGTGTCAATCCAAAAATCACTAAAAATCTCAAAAGAAAAACACTAAAAATCTAAAACACTTCAAAACTTCAAAAAAATATATAAAATTAAAGAAAACTCCAAAAAGTACAAACTCAGTGCCTGTTTGTTCTTTATTTCATTCTCTTTATTTTAAAATTAGTTTGAAAAATTTTGGTTGCTGTTTGTTATTTTTAATTCCTGTTTTACCCCCAGCTAGCAACTTTTTCACTGTTTACTCTTATTTCAGTATTTTAAAAATACCAAAAAACAGCTTGAAAAATTCCCAAAAATCACAAAAACAGTAAAAAATCCTAAAAATATCAAAAACATTTTATTTCTGAATTTTTGGTTATTTTTGCACATTTTTATAAATATTTTATCTTGCCTTTCATTACATTGTTTTTAAATTCCAATATAAAAAAAATATAAAATATAAAATTATAAAAATTAGAAAATTAAAAATCAAAATACAAAATTAAAAATTAAAAAAAAATAAAAATTAAAAACCCACAAAAATTTCATTGTTTGCTTGCTTAGTGTAGACACTTCACACACACACATTCACTTGTGCACAATTGTTTGAACTACCCTGTTTGCTCCCTGTGTTCGAACTCTCTGCATACTTGTCATATACACCATTTGTGCAGAGTTAAAAATAAATTTTAACTCCACATTATTTCTAATTTATTGATCTTTAGTGTGGGTTAATTGTTGATTAAATACGAGATTCACTTGTGAGTCGCCACAGCGACGGTCGTCTCCGCCTTGTGTGAGACACCAATTTTGACCACATCGAATTTCGTGTTTATCAAATGGCGCCGTTGCCGGGGAGCAACAGCTAGTAGCTCATTTTTTGTTTACTTGTATTTAGTGTTTACCATAGCTTCATTTCATCTCTCTTACATTTTTGATATATATATTGCTTGAGCTATCTGACCACCCTTTCTTGTCTTCTTGCGAGGGACCGCGGAGCGAGGCGGATCGCTTAGGTGACCCGGAGCATCCTTGGGAAGCGGAGCCGGCCTTTCTTTAGCCAGGCCGGCAGGAGAGAGCAAGAGGATTGAGAGAGAGTGATTAGTTTAGTTGCCCTTTATTTTTGTGAGAGAGTGACCTCTTAATTTGTAATAATACAGGTACATTGGACTCTTGGACACTTGGACACTACCGGGCCTAATTTCCGGGTGTTTGTTCACCCGAGGGCTCACCGCGGTTTTTATCGCGTTTTATCGCTGTCATTTTCCGGTTTTGTTTTCCTTTTTCCTTTCTTTTGTGGATTGAGCCCTTAGATTATAGGGTCTGCTTGATTCGATTAGAATAAGTCCAAACACACTAATTACCTTTGCATGCTCCTATAGTTCGTTGTTGGACTTAGACTAATTAAATAGTTAGCTATTAGCTTTCGATCCACGCGCCGCGAGCTCATTCCCGAACAAGCGCTTTCTCCTAACTCAAATGTGTTGAGCAGAGGAGGGGTGAGCCTAGACCGGCCACTCGGATTGAGAGTTAGTGGCTAGCTTGTGGTTCTTCACGCTAGCAGTTGCCTATTCTAGGACGATTTCCATTTTTGCATATCGCCATATAGATTAGGTTTATAAATTCTGCTTTGCATCCCGCATGGAGAGAGCTGTGATTCGCTGCAAATCTTCTTACTTTGCATGCATCATTTAGGCACAAAGGTGAGATTTCTACCTTGGTGTCGACTTGCACGACTTTTCCGACTCTATTCTCCCTCTGTTTTTGGAACAAAGTAGGATCAAGAAAATACAAAAACCGTTAGGCGCTTGTTTGAATCTACTCAAAAGAAGCGATAACACCAAAAAAATTAAAAAAGGGACTGCTAAGAAAACTTGACCAAAAATAAAATCGGTAATTGGATTCATTGCTTGGGGAGAGTAACACCCTCACTTGTATTCAGGTTGCATGGAAAGGTCTCCTTCCAAGTTAGGTGAGCGCTTCGTAAGGATTAGAGCCAAAAACCCAACTTGTGGCTGCCTTGTGTATCGCCTGGATTTCCGAAGTATTGGCGCTACTATCGTACGTAGTCGAGTAGGGCTTGGTCACCATTGGTGACTCACTATTGTGTGAGCGCCGACCTTGTCCGAAGTACCGAGCTTAGGCCACACCTTTACGGGTGTGTCTGTCTCACCGGCTGCGTCCGAGTAGGATCTTGCACGCTCACGGGTGATTCCGTTGCGAGCGAGGTCCGAAGTATCGGTTTCGCCTATCGACTTCCTCCCTCTATTTCTTTGGCTGAGTAGGTTATCCAGGAAGGGTTACAAGGACCTCAAAAGCGCAAGTTACAGGTTACACAGGAGGAGGACAAGTACGGGGATACTTTCCAGGCAGTACTCTCTCTCCTTTAGGCATAGCGTTCTAAGGACTCGTGAAAAGATAACTTCCTGAAACAAGCTAAAATTGACAAGATAAAAGCCGAACCTTCACGGCTTCACGTGTTGAGTTGGTGAACTTACCCCTGCTTTGTGTTTGATTGCTAGATTTGTTTAGGTCAAGATCAAAAACACAGCACAATTGTGCGCGATTTTGTTGCATCTCATTTCATCCCTCTTCTTCTTCTCTTGCATTTTCCCTGCTCTTCCCAAATAATCAAGATGATGGGACGGAGATCTCTTAGGCCGACTTTGTCGGCACTGCTATCCAGCACTCCTCCTTACTCATCTAGGAATACCTCGGAGAGTCCACTCTCCGAGCCCGAGTTTACATCCACCCTGTTCCCCCTCGACTACCCTTCCCATTCTCCTTCTCTCAGTCCAATTGTTTCAGAATTCAGTGCATCACAGAGTTCGGCTCATTCGACAGCACCTGAGATGGCCTCTTTTGCTTTTTCAGAAAATCCAGCGATGGGAGACAGAGGCGAGCACCCAGATGACCATGATCACCCTCCATTCATAATTGATCAGGTGGCCATCAACAACTCCTTGTTAGCATCCCTGGAGACCATGCAGAGATAGATCCGTGACCAGGGAACATTCATGGGTGATCTGATGAGAGAAATAGCACAGATGAGAGAGAACCGACCTGGGGGCGGTGGCGGCGGAGGAGGAGGAGGACCAGACGCAGGAGGAGGCGATCCAGACGCTGAGCGACCGCCACAGACCATCATGAGGGAGTTGCACAACCCAGCTGCATCCCTCACTCACCGTTGGATCAGACTCCCGCCAATTCACGGAGATTTCGAGCTTCGGCCCCACACTATCCAGCTTCTACCCAAGTTCCATGGGTTGCCGACCGAAGAGCCGCACCTCCACCTCCAGGAATTCGAGATGATTTGCAGCACTATCCATGATCGGTTGATGATCGAGGACACTATAAAGATGATCGCCTTTCCATTCTCTTTGGTTGACAGAGCCGCATATTGGCTCAAACACCTTGGGCGATTCGTCGACACTTGGGCAGATCTCCGGACCGCGTATCTGAAGAAGTACTACCCTCTCGGCCGGACCAACGCAGCTCGAGCCATGATCAGTATCTTCATAATGATCCCAAATGAACAGTTCCATGAAGCCTGGGATCGATTCAGAGAGCTCATCGATCGGTGCCCACATCATGACATCTCCAAGCCCAATCTTGTACAGAGTTTCTTCTGTGGGCTGACACCGGAGCTACAGGGGCTAGTGAACGCCTCTTGCGGTGGGTCTTATTTCTCCAAGGGAGAAGACGACGTCTGGGCCATCTACGAGGGCATGGCAGAAAACTCCACAGTAATGGCCCAAGCCCAAGTCTACACACAGTAGAAGCCCCCGCAAGGAGCGGGATCATTTCAGAGGATCGCCCGCATCGATGCCGGTCCCAACACAGTGTCAGCTGCCGCAGCCCAAGCTGAATCAGCCGCAGCCGACATGGGCATCATTAGTGAGAAGCTGGACCGCCTCGAGATCCTCGAGAAGAAACAGATGCAAGGCATGGCCTAGATGGACCAGATTGCCAAGACCATGAGTGATCTGAAGGCGCAGATCTTGTGCATTCAGGAGGCACAAACTCAGTCACAACAGCCTCCCAGGTCACATGCTGATCCGAGTAGCAACAATTCCAACCAGGCATCTACCTCATACCGCCAGGTGAATCACATTCAGGCAGAGCCGGTTCCCTTGTTGCAGTACTATCCATCTCAACCGCCATCTTCGGACACGCAGATGGTGGTCTATCAGCTAGAGCAGCCACTGGCCGTTCTTCCTTCACCCTCCTTTGAGCAGGAACCATTAATGGAAGTCAATGGGATTTGGTACGACCGGTACGCTCAGCCCGGGATCCGTCGTGATCACCCTGGATTCCGTTGGGGCAATGGTGGATCCTCATCCCAACAGCAGAACCCTGCCCAAGGACAGCAGAACAGCCAGCCACAACAGCAACACCAACAGCCCCAGTACGCCCATCAACAACAATATCAGAATGGTCCTCGTCCCTCCTATCAGGGACAGTCGTGGAGGCAGCGACAGCAGCCTCAGCAATCTTATGCCCAGCCTAACCAGAACTATCCGTACCAGCAACACCAAGGACAGCAGCAGCAGCAGCCCCATTTCCAGCAGGGACAACCATCCGGTTCTCAGGGTCCCACTTTTGAGAACCCATCTCTCGATGATCTTGCCCGCTTGCTATCTGAACAACGAGCATCTTTCAGGCAAGAAATGGATGAATTCCAGCAGGAAATGAGAGACATCATAAAAGGCAAGGCCGCCATATCCGCTCAGATTGAACCTAACCTGAACAATCTGAAAAGGAAGTCTGAGCAGGTAGAGTCTACAGAGGATACTTCTCCTAGTGATGATTTGAATGATTTGTCTTATTCTTTGAATGATGCTGATTTTGTTACTACTAGGAGCGGTAGGATGCCAGCCGACGACGCCTCTTCTGAGTGACAACCAGAGGCAGGATTAGGAGCGCCAGAAGAGCAGAATAGCGGTGCTGATGCCGCTAATGATGATGTTGAAGACGGTGGTGCTGATGCCACCCATGATGGAGTCCAGGACGACGGTGCTGATGCCGTCGTGAGACCAGATGCAGACGGTGGTGCTGAGGCCACCACATCTACTTTTGTTGAGCCACCAGCTGTGATGTTGCCACATTTTGTACCTAGAGACTGTGGGAACAAAAAGAAAAACAAAAATATGAATAAAGGAAAGGTTTCTGTTCAAATTGCGGATCCATATGTGGTGAATGATGATTATTGTATGGATCCTCCTTCTTCACAGGCACAGGAACCGATTCCTAGTCCTCCATCTGAGGAGACCCCTACCATCCCCTTCCCTGAGGCACTCCGCCGTGCGAAGGGGAATAAAAGAGAAAATCCAAAAAAGAACCAACAGGTAGAGTTCGGCAACCAAATGATTGACAGATTTCACATTCAGCTGACTCTACAAGAAGCACTTGAGCACATCCCCCTCTTCAAGAAGGACCTGAAAGAGAAGACCACCATCCGCAGGAAGAGGAGGAATCACAGAGATCAAATCCATGTGCTCACTCAGTCCACTTGCTGCACCATCCAGAACAAGCTGCCAGCTAAGCGACCAGATGCAGGAGCTCCCTATGTCAGATGCGAGATTCAGGAGCAGCAGTTTGATCGTACTCTATTAGACAGCGGTTCTTCAATTAACCTTCTTCCGGCAACCTTACTCGACCGATTCGAGTTTGGTCCTCTTCTTAGGAGCAGGACAGTCCTTCAGTTTGCTGATAGGTCGACTAAGAGGCCGAAGGGGTTATTGAAAGACGTGGTCGTTACCATTCAGGGCCTGAAATTCCCTGTGGACTTCGTTGTGTTGGACATGGAGATCCCTGAGTCGGTAACTGATGCCCCCATCATTCTCGGACGTCCATTCTTGGCCACAGCCAAGGCGGTGACCGACCATGATAGCGGGAAGGTATGTTTTCGCGTAGAGGGCGAAACCATACAAATAGAGACGATTGAGGAAACCAGAGCCAGAGAGTTAGAGTGCTCAGAGCAGTCCAGCGAAGCCGAGCAGATGACAGAGGAAGAGCTAGACATCCACCAGGTTTGTGATTTCGAGATGACTGATGATGAATCCAACTAGAAAGATCCCGTAGCACCGACCCTCGCCTTGCCTACAAATTCACTATATCTCAAGCTCATGGCAGTCGAGAGCCGGGAGAGCACACTCCTGGATGAGGATACACATGAAGCTGACAGTGTTGTGATGAGTGGTGCCGATGATTTTCATTCATGCTCATCTTCTTCTGATCCCTCGGATTCAGACATTGACTGGGATGATTTCAATGATTATTTACCTTGTCTAATTCCTTCCGAGCCGACAACCATGACAGAGTGCGAGCCAGTGCAGTTTATTGACGATTCAGCAGGCCGCCCTTCGTCAGAAATTCATGCAAAGCGAGAGTTCTCCCATGCAGACCTGGTAGCATTTACACAGACATATCAGAAGCCAGATCTGCCACCTCCCAGTTGTCCAGAACAGAAACCTCTGTCGCAGTCGATGACATACAGATTACTTGCGGGTGAGCCAGAAATGTACCCAATCATTATCTCAACAGATTTGACTGGAGAACAAGAATCTCGTCTGATGGAGGTTCTTGAAAGAAACCGTAAGGCAATTGGGTGGAGTATAGCTGATCTCCAGGGGCTGAGCCCAAATCTTTGCTCTCACCACATCTATCTTGAGGATAACGCTAAGCCGTCGCGTGAGTTCCAACGACGGCTGAACCCGAATCTTCGAGACGTAGTCATGAAAGAAATTTCCAAGTGGTGGAGCGCCGATTTTATCTATCCCATCTCCGACTTCAAATGGGTAAGTCCGCTACATGTGGTACCCAAGAAGACGGGTATCACTACAGTTGTCAACGAGTCGGGAGAGGAGATCGCTACCAGAGTACCAACTTCTTGGAGGGTCTGTGTGGACTACAGACGATTGAATGAGGCCACCAAGAAGGATCACTTCCCGCTACCCTTCATTGATCAGATTATCGAGCGGTTAGCCGGGAAGAGTCATTACTATTTTCTTGACGGGTACTCTGGATACAATCAAGTGGCCATTGCGCCCGAAGACCAGGAGAAAACGACATTCACCTGTCCGTTTGGGACTTATGCTTTCAGACGGATGCCCTTTGGTCTATGTAACGCTCCGGCGACATTCCAAAGGTGCATGTTGTCCATCTTCTCGGACATGGTGGGTGACTATTTAGAGGTCTTCATGGATGACTTCTCGGTCTATGGCGACGGGTTCGATGCTTGTCTTGACTGCCTAGACCGTGTGCTTCAGCGCTGCATAGAGGTCAACCTTGTTTTATCTTGGGAGAAGAGCCACTTTATGGTGACTCAGGGGACGGTCCTTGGTCATATCGTCTCCAACAGGGGCATGGAGGTCGATCCTGCCAAGGTGGATATCATCAGAAAACTCAATCCGCCGTCCAACTTACGTCAGTTACGGTCTTTTCTGGGGCATGTTGGTTTCTACCGACGGTTCATTCAAGACTTCAGTCGAATTGCCCGACCGCTTACTGACTTGCTGACAAAAGACACCGAGTTTATTGTCAATGATAAGTGTCTTGAATCTTTTGAGACTCTCAAAAATATGGTTGTTTCAGCTCCTGTCCTTCAGCCACCCGATTGGTCTCTCCCATTCGAGATCATGACGGATGCTTCAGATTTTGCCGTTGGGGCTGTGCTTGGACAGAGGAGGGATGGATTGCCGTTTGTCATTCACTACGCCAGCCGGACCTTGGATGCCGCTCAGCGGAATTACACTGTGACTGAGAAAGAGATGCTGGCCTTAGTTTTTGCTCTTGATAAGTATCGATCTTACATTCTTGGATCTAGAGTAACCATCTACACTGATCATACCGCCGTCCGGTACTTAATGGCTAAGAAGGATGCCAAAGCACGTCTCACCAGATGGATCCTTCTACTCCAGGAATTTGATATTGAGATTAAGGACAAGTCTGGAGTCAAGAATGTGGTGGCGGATCATCTCTCCAGATTGGAGAATCTTGAGGAATCTGAGCCCAGCGCACCTATCACAGAGACATTTCCAGATGAGGCGATCTTGGCTATCAACTTGCTCTCGTGGTACGCTGACATTGTGAACTATCTTGTTGCCAAGACGGTTCCACAAGGTTGGCCCAGGCAGAAACTCGAGACCTTCCTGGCGAAGGCCAAGTTTTATCATTGGGAGGATCCCGTCCTTTATCATGAAGGAGGGGACAGTATCTGGAGGAGGTGCATTCCTCAAGAAGAGCATCATAGCGTCCTCACATACTGCCACAAGCTTGAGGCAGGGGGACATCATTCTGGAAAAAGGACAGCACAGAAGGTGCTTCAATCCGGCCTATGGTGGCCTACTCTCTTCAAGGATTCTGATGAGTTCGTGAAGAGATGTACTGAATGTCAGAAAATGGGAACCTGCGGACAGAGAGACATGATGCCCATGCAACCCATTCACTTTTGTGAGGTTTTTGATGCATGGGGGATTGATTTCATGGGCCCATTTCCTAAGAGTCAGGGATTCGAGAATATTTTGCTCACTGTGGATTATGTCAGCCGATGGGTTGAGGCCATCCCCGCCCGAGCCGCAGATGCTAAAACCGTTTGCAAGTTCTTGAGGAAAAATATCATTTCACGGTTCGGGGTACCTAGAGTCTTGATTTCAGACGGGGGGTCTCACTTCATCAATGACAAGGTTAGAGCCCTTGCAGACGAGTTTGGCATTGACCATCGGGTTGCCACTCCTTATCACCCTCAGACTAATGGTCTTGCCGAAGTATCGAATCGGGAGATAAAGACTATCTTGCAGAAAGTTGTCCGCCCAGACCGAAAGGATTGGTCACAGCTTTTGGACTCGGTTTTGTGGGCTTATTGGACTTCTTTCAAGAATCCATTGGGGACATCTCCCTTTCGTCTCGTCTATGGCAAGCCATGCCATTTGCCAGTGGAGATCAAGCACAAATCTTTTTGGGCAGTCACTGAGTTGCTTTTAGATCCAGAGAGTATAGGAGACCAGAGAAGAGCAGAATTGGCAGCCCTGGAAGAACTGAGAGACACAGCCTTTTCGAACAGCCTACAATACAAGGAGAAAGTGAAGTCATGGCACGATTCGCATATCAGCCACAAACAGTTTGAGCCAGATCAGAGAGTATGGTTGTTTGATTCCAGGCTGAAATTATTCCCAGGGAAGTTGCAGAGCAAGTGGAAAGGTCCGTATGTGGTCAGGAAGGTACATGACAATGGCAGCATCGACATATCCGAACCGTCATCTACCTCTACCTTCCGCGTCAATGGTCAACGCCTGAAGCTATATCTAGATCATGATCCGCCGACCATTGACGTTGCCCCCATTCTTCTGGTATGAGATGTACTCTTTGACTCACATCATCTGCATCTCATACATGGTGATCAATTCCATCTTCCGTTGTACAGATCCATCTGTTCATTTCATCTGTTGATTTATTTTCTTCTTTTCTTCTCGTCTTCTTTTCCTCTTTCATTTCTTTTATCTATCAAAAAGGTGCCGCCCTTGTAGACAGTTTCCATACTTAGGACGTACCTTGTCCTAAGTATAGGGGGGCGTACACCCCGAGTTCTGTCATTTTCATTTTGATCCTCTCCATTGTCTCCTCCTCTTGTCTATACTAAGGTATATCTTACCCTAAGTATAGGGGGAGACAATCTGAGTACGATCTGTTCATTCCCACCCTTGACCCTCCCTGCGTTGTGTACAGTCCGCTATACTTAGGATTATTTGATCCTAAGTATAGGGGGATGGTCAATTTCTCATTCATTGATTCCTTCATTAGTTATTTATTCTTTAAACTTGTCTATACTTAGTACGAGTTATGTCTTCTCTTTTCTTTACGATCTATGAGGACATAGCTCAAGCTAAGTATAGGGGGTTCGTATATACTGTGTATATACTTTAGCCATAACTCGTACTTTCGTATTTTCTTAATAATATGGCTAATAATTCTTTAAAATTCATTAAAAATCTTTAATAAAAAGATGTGGTTATTCCTCAAATTCTTTTTGTATTTACTGATTAATAAATTAGGTGAAAATGTTTTTTGCAAAATGTTTGAAAAAGAGTTTGAAAATCTTTGTGAACATCTATTGAAAACTATTTTGGAAATAATTTGTTACATGTTTTCAACCTGTGTAAAATGTGTGGATTGTAAAATTTCTTTTCTTTGTGTGAAATAAAATTTTTGAAAAATGATTTGCAAATGGTTTGAAAAATGGTTGCAAAAATATTGTGAAAAACCTATATATACTGTTTGAAAAGCCTTTGCAAAATGATTTTCAAATGTGTGTACATGTTTGTGAAAATGTTTGTAAAAATTATTTTGGACTATAGTTTTCAAAAATTGTGTGAAAAGCTTGTGTCAAATAAGTTTGAGGAATACTTACATCACACCAAAATCCACTATATATATGTATAAAATTGACCACTTACCCTGTAAATTCTTAAAATCCACTTCTTGTATATATAAGAAGCACTCCCGTGTACATAGTTTTAACCTAGATTTTAGCCAAAACTTTTTCTTTTCAAAAATCCCAAAAACATTTGCAAAATTAAAATCCAAAAAACATTTGAAAAATCTTTTTGAAAAATACAAAAAAATTGCATCTGCATATGCATCATCATCATATTTTCAAAAATCCATAAAAAGTTCAAAATCTTTGAAAATTGCATCACAAAAATATTTTCTGCATTCTGCATATCATTTGCATAGCATTCACATTTTTCGGATTGAGTTTGGTAGTTGAACGAGTCTAAGTAAAATCCGGAGATTGGAGCTTGATTGGACCTTATAATCTACCTAATAACATGAACCTTATAGGAACTGGGTTTGAGGTACTTCAGGTCTAGTTGACTTAATTCTTTGAGGATCACGAGACTTGGTTCAATGGATTCTTGACTGCCTAAGTAGAGTATTTCGGAGCACACGCACGATTCTTATTGATAATGACCTAACTTGGACACCTGCACCTTTCACATGGCTCAACTCAGTTGGAGTGGGGAGGGGATTGGATTTGCCGGTATGAGACGCACACAAGTGGAAACACTTTTCCTCCTCTAGGGAGGGAAGTGCACCCCAACCCGTCCAGTGATTAGGAAGTCTAAAGACAGGAGGCTGTGGGTTGCGATAAAGCTTCAAAAGAGGGATAGTCTACTGGCTCAAGAGGAAAAACTCCTTATGTAAATGCTGCTGTATATAGTATTTCAAAAAAAAAAAGTTCAGGCATGTACAAAAATAAAAAGCCTGCAAGTATGTACAAAGTCAATAAGCAAGCTTGAGTTCCAAAGTCATATCATGTGAGCCTGCAGCAGGATGACTTGACTACACTGGTCTTGCATCCCAGGATAGGTAGCTACACTGGCTACTGTCCATTCTTCTCTTTACCCCCTCCTCTTGAGCTGGTTGCCACTTGAACTTAGAAGGGAATACCCCGCTCCTCGAGGATGGAGTCATTGGATTGGGGAATCATTGGGTTGTCATACTGGAGAAGTCAGTCTCTTTGTCATTCTAGTTGGGGAGAGCCACCATCACTTACACTGTACAAGTCAGATTCATAGTCGTAAGAGTTTGCGTATGAGTTGAAATATTTCTGACCTCAGATTCATAGTCGTAAGAGTTTGCGTATGAGTTGAAATATTTCTGACCTGGCTATTGAGGAGACTTGGACAGAGTTTTGGGATTCTCAAGGACTGTTGAATTTCAAACTCGGTTCTCACTAAGGTTCCGCCCGCACTAAAATTCCAAAGGTCCGACTTAAGCTCCAAACTTTGATTTTGTGAAGACAAGTTTGATAATCAAATAAAATCCAAGTTCTTCTTTTTCTTTTCTTTCTTTTTCTTTTTGCACTTATTGCATAAGTGTTTGCTAGGGACTAGCAAAGGTAAGGTATAGGGGGATGATGAATCCACATTTCATCATCTTTACTCTATCATTTTGGCACCAAAAACCCTAGCAAATGCCTGTAAATACCCTTAAATCAAGCATATTAGCATCCATGCATGTGCATTCAGATAGTGTATAAAATACTGTAATTAAAGCAAAAATTATAGAATAAATAAAGAAAAGAAAAAGAATGAAATATTGTAAATATTTTATGACCCGAAACCCCGAGACCTAGGCATCTTGATGAATAGGTCGACAAGGAATAAAGTAGGGGGAGATAAGGTTAGAAATACAGAAAAAATACCTATATATCTATTCATTCTTTATTCATTTTGGGACCTATTTTTGGCTCCACTTTTTATACATCAAATAAAGAAACTTTGCACATGAAAGTTGTAGATAATTTAATACAGAAAAATACAAAATTGATTTCACAGAAAAATAATGTACAGATAAAAAGTTATGGTCTGAATAAGAATCCAGAATCCCAACTTCCCAGACCCGTATCGCACAACTGACAACTCCAAATGCAGCATGCTCACCTTTAATTGAATATAGAATAAAATAATCTATCCAATGGTGGTGGTTTCGCATTTGGAGGGGCTACGGTTTGAAAGTTGAGTTTTGGACCCTCATTGTATACTTGTACAGATTAAAATATTCAATTTATTCTTTATTCATTATTTTTGTATTTTTATATTTTTATAATTATGTAAATATTACTTGTAATATACATGTGCATTAAAATTAGAATAAAAATGCAAAGAAAGTACAAATAAAAATATTTGTATAAAGAATACATAGGTACACTGCCTATACCTATACCTATACAATACTTACTCATAATTAATTAAATATACAAAATGAATCAGAAAAATAAAACAAAAATATATTTGTATATATAAAAGTATTTTATAATTTTAGAAAATAAGAAATGAAAATAATAGAAATAAAATCACAAAATAAAAATAAAATACTAAAATACATAGGTAATATACCTATATAGGGCTAAAAAGTAAACTTATAAAAATACACCTCATAAAATAAATTAAAAATCATATCAAAATACTACATAAAATTTTAAGCATTTTTCATTTTATAACTATTAATTAATTCGACCTAATTCTATTTTTTATTGATTTTACAAAATAAATTATCAGGGTTTTTCCTGGTTGGTCCACATGGACCAACCAGGAGGGGTCAACAGTTGACTTCGGTCAACTGGACGCCCTACCCCCTGCGCCCCTGTCAGAAGTTGGTTTTTGAGACATTTTCTTGGTTTTTTCCCAGCTGAATCTTTCACCATTTCATCTCGATTCCTTTTGTGATCTTCTTCATCGATTATCCCTCTTGCCCGCCAGGTGTTTACATCGGGCCAAGGATCAATGAGGCGCTCCAGAATCATCGATCTTTGAGCTCCTGCAACTCGAGGTCAAACCAGATATAACGACCCCCACTTTGAATTTGATTTTTGGACTTCCTTCGGACCACCCCTCTCCACCTTCGTGCGCTTGACGAATCCGGAAATGCTGCTTTTAAGAATGTTTTTATCGTGTTGTGCGTTGTAGGCGGCAATCGGAAACGGTCAAGAAAATACCACAATTAAGTTATTCAATTTTTAATCTCGTGGTTTTATGTTTATTTTACTTGGGCAAGTCCCAAGGTCGATCACAAGGAGGCAAAGGAACAACCTAGAATTAAGTCTATCAAAGTTCGTGTTCGGTTTTCGAGGCGGTCTTTTTTTGGAATTTTCAATGCAAATTTGGCCTTATTTTAGGGACTAAAATGTAAATTACGTTCAAATGAAGTCCGAAAAATACGAAACTTAGCCACAATGTAAACTATAATGAAATGGATGCACTGCAATTTTTTTGGAATTTTTGGATGCAATATGAATTTTTTATGGATTTTTAAATGCAAACAAAATGATTTTTAATATTTAATTTTAATAAATAACAGACCTACTTATTTTCGAGAATCAAAATTATCTGAGATCTATCACTATGTGACGGATCGCAGAAAAATCCTAAACCTCGAAAATGTAGGGTTTAATACTTACTAAAAATTAAATACTAAAATGTGCTAAATGATTTTTACAGGATAAAATATGCATGCAAATACAAATCTTTTTGGACACAATGTTAAGAATAATTAACTCTACAATGTATGATTTTTCTGGAATTTTTAGAGCAACGGTTAACCAATTATGAATTTCAGAGCAGAAAATGAGTAAAATATGCCAATTTTCACAAAACAAATATTTATTAATTAATCGTCAATCAGAAAAATACCCGCAATATGTCAAAGTGCATAGAGTCAATTAACCAACATCATGCTATTTTTTTGATAATAAAATAATGTAGAGATGAGGTCTAGAATCACAGGGGAACACAGGGGTACAACTGCAAGTTAAATAAATAACATAAATAAATAATGCAGTAGAGGGATGTTTCTGCAATTACCGATACTGAGAGGGGTACTCCTGCAAAATTTCCAGAGGTCACGTGCTATGCACGTGCCTCTGGCTGGCGGGGGTGTCTGCGTGAATAGGGGGAAACTCCGGGGGTGCTGCTGCAAAATCACCAGAGGGCGCGTGCACTGCACGTGCCTCTGGTCGGCGCGAATAGGAGAAGCTCTGGGGGGGTTTGATGTAATTTGCCCCCACGGTCACGTGCTCTGCACGTGACCTGGGAGTGACGTAACGATGACGCCCCCCCACGCACGTGCGGGCCACGTGCGGGGGGTCTCGGGTCGGACCCGGCGGCAGGCGGCTGAGAGAGGCGGAGGGGCGGCGCTGGTAGATGGTTGGCGCCCGGCACACGGCCTAGGCGGAGAAGACGGAGGAGCCTGGTGGGTGTTGATGAAGGCGCAGCTGGAGGAGATGACGGAGACGGCGGAGTCGGGGCTGCGGTCGACGTCGGAGATTGATGACGGTGGCGTAGGCGGAGGAGCTCCAGGCGGAGGCGTGGTTGCTGGAGACGAAGCGGCTGAAGATGTTGACGATGACGGCGAAGCGGGAGAACGTCGGAGTAGTTGGCTCGACGCCAAGGGCGGAGCGGGGCAGAGGGCACGGCGGTGCTGCTACGAGGGGCTGGGCCTCCTCGGACCTCGTCGACGAAGAATAGAACCCAGGCGCTGTCACCGCCTTGGGCTCTCGACCTGATGCGTATCCGGCGGATGCAAGGGAGGAGGGTCGGCGGATCTCTTAAATAAGAGAGGGGAGTCGGCCGGAGATGGAAGGGGATCGGGGTAGGCGATGCGATTTTGGAGATTGGGTATAGGAGAATCAGATCGGCGATTCGCAGCGAGAAGATTGGGGCGGCCGCGAGATCTGGGGGATCCGGAGATCGGAGAGATGGTGGGGTGGCGGCGAAATCAACGGGGCGGCGGCGATATCGGGGGACGGCGGAGATCCAAAAGAGGAAAGGGGGAGCTGGAGGAAGATGAGCAGCGGCCATCCGATCGGCCGAGATCGGATGGCCGTGATTGAACCACGTGGCGGAGAGGGGCAGGCGAGGCACGTGCGTTGCGCGTGCCTGGGAGGCACGTGCGACGCACGTGCTTCGTATTTATTTATTTATTTATTTTTTTTAAAAAAACGAAAATAATAAGGCCAAAAATGACTGACACGTGGCGGCACCAGGTGCTGCCACGTGTCAGCACCACAAAATTCGAAATTAAAACATTTTGTAAAATCGATAAAAAATAGTAAACGACCTCGGATCGAAAAAGTTTCTTCACGAAAATTGCTCGTCTCGATGAGATCTACAACTTTCATGAAGACATCAAAACCAAAATCGATCATTTGCACAAAGTGAATTTTTGGGGTATCCCATGTACATAGAATACCTTGATTTTTGGGTTTTATAATTTTTTTATCATTTTTAAACAAGATAAAAATCCGGAAAAATATGGAAAAATCAAAGATAAATAAAAGACACTTAATTCTAATTTTTTTGGATTTTTATTGGTTAATAAAATATATACATAAAATACAAGGTCAAAACCGCAAAAATATACAATGTACAAAAGAGGCCTAAAACCCAACTTTCACATATGAGCTCCGATTCACTTGAACTTGGTCTTGTTTTGAAGGTAATTGAATGCACATTAGTTCAAAAGTGAGTAGGATTAAATCGGACACTGGATGGGGGAGATATGTGGCTTTTAGTCCGAAAATCCTGCAATTAGGGTTTGGGTTTTTGGTCCACTTATTTGGGTTAGTCATTTTTTTTGTATTTTTCCTTTATTCTTGTTAGTGATATGTACACAGTGGTAGTGGTTTTGAGTTATTTGGAGTTAGCATGAATGTGTTAAAAATCTGGGAAGTTAGGCTTATTTACAGGTCATTTTGGCTTGGATTTTTAGCTTCTTATTTTGTGCAGATTTTTGTGCTAAAATGCAATTCTTATGGAAACATGCATGGATGCTAATTATGCAAAATAGATGCCAAAATGCTGTTGATTTTGAGGGATTTGAGCTTAATAAATGAGATTTAGAGTGATGAATACGAGATTCATCATCCCCCTATACTTAAACCATGCTCGTCCCTGAGCATAAAAAGAAATGCCATGAGGTGAAATGAGATTGGGTTCCAAACCAAGACCATGAGCTGAAGGTGAAAGTGAACCTAAACTCAATCTTTGGATTATTTGTGTGTCGGAACTTCTGTGAGACTTAGAATTTTAAAATCAACAGCCCTCAAGTTCTACACATCATTGCTACAGTTTCGTCTCAGAAGTCATCTTAGATCAATCATCTTCCCAAAGTATACTCTTTGAACATTGAATAACCGACTCTTGTGTGTGAAATATTTTAGCTCTTCCCACCCAGAATGCCAGACTACTGCACAAGCCTCCTCTCCAATAACTCGTCCTCAGGGAGTCAGGTATTTCCTTCTAAGGTCTGTCGCGCTGTGTTCACAATCGAATTGGGGGGAGAAGATAGAAGAATGAGAAAAGAACTGGAGGGTGGCCAGTGTAGTCACCTCTCCTTGTGAAGATGGCCAGTGTAGCCGAGTCTTCACCAAGATCTGCAGGTTTCTGGAAGCTTGGACCTTTTTGGTCAGATTTTATTTGGTAGTTGCTTCTTTGTATTTGGAATTTTTGGTGGTTCTGCTTGGATCTTGTTGTGCCCCTACGGATATAGAATCTTTTGTTTCCGTACATTTTTTGGGGTCTTAGAAAAAATTGTGCCCAGCCGTCCATCCCTTTTCCGAAGCTTTATTTCAACCCGTGCTCCGGTCTTTAGATTTCCACGCTACCAGAAAAGAAACTCACACAGTCTTCCAACATCCCGTCTGAGTTGAACTAAGTGCATAGTACGAGAGTACAAATTAATTCCCTATTCTAGAGTTGTACCCAGAATGAAGAGATCAGGTTAGACACTAAGAGTCAAACGCTGTACATTGTCATGTGGAACTCAAAGAATTAAGTCAAAGACCTGAAGACTCTAAAATCCTATTTCTCGGTGAAGTTCCTCTGAAAATTAGGTGGATTAAGGTTAAGTCCAGACCACTCTCGGTTTCGGCTCATAACTCGGTTCAGAACCCAAAGACTTTTCACATATGCAAATGCGATGCTTGATGAAATGCGAGTGAGTGAAATGCAGACACACATTTTTTTGTTTTTGATTTTTTTTCTTTCTTTTTTCTTTCTTTTTTTTAATGCAAAAATGAATAAGAAGCATTTTTCAAAAATTTTGGGCAAGGTTAGTGTTAGTAGCAAAACTTCTTTTTTTTTTCAATTTTTAAGAAAAATTACCAACCCCGTAAATACATATAGACTTACGCGAAAGTACGAGGTATGGCTAAAATATATACAAAGTATATATACAGACCCCCCTATACTTAGCGAGTGCTGTGTCCTCAGAGCACAAGAAGCGTAAAGAAGACATAGCTCGGGCTAAGCGTAAGAGAGTGAAAAAGAAAAAGATTTACAAAATCGCCCCCCTATACTTAGACTGTGAATAGTCTAAGTATAGAAGAAGAGCAGAAAAGAAAAGAAAAAGAAAAAGAAGCGGTCGGGGTATGTGAATGAGGAGGGTATATATAGGTGGGTGGCGGTTCCCCATATACTTAGGCTTTGGTCAGCCTAAGTATAGAAGAAGGGTGGATATGGAGTGAGCGAGAGATCGGAATGTGATGAGGGAAATGGTATATACATATGGCATCGGTCCCCCCCTATACTTAGGCCTTGGCCCAAGTAGAGGAAGAAGCTGTACAAGGAGACTGATGTGGTCGGGAGGGAGGGTGGGTAGCCGATGATTAAGGCGGTTTACGGCTGATCTTCTTGTGAGCCTGCGGTGGGAGATCGTAATGATGAGTCGGAGATGAGGCATATGATTCCCAACTATTATCAGTGTCGTCCTCAGAAATATCATGATGGATAGTAGATGAAATATTTGAGTCAGATGAAAAGTAACCATCATCAGAGTTATCCTCAGAGGAATAGTATTTGAAAGTGGACACACTCCATATGTTCATGTCTTTTTGTTTCTTCAATTGTTTCCTCAAAATTCGTTCCTTTTTAAGCTCAATCAGTTTGTCCTCCGATGAATATTCAGATGCTCCAGTCTCAGTCAGTTCATAAGAAATAATTCCAGTGTACTTGTGAAAGGTAGGAGCATCAGCTTTGGATGAGTAATAATTAGGAACGGGAGTTGTCCAACGAGAATCAAATTTTGGATCCTTGTGAAGATATGGCTTTAGAGATGCTGAACAGACTTCACTCATGTAGACTACCTTTTCCGGACCTGATGAGGGATCATCAACCGATTCCTCTTCCGAAAGATCAAAGGTGACTTTCTTTTTCTTGTTTTGTGAAGATGTCGGTTCACTTGAGTACCCAGATGAATAGCCATTAAAATTCTTCTCCTTGGTCGGTGTTCGGGCTACGTGTTCGTTCTTTGTTTCCTGAATGTTGGTGCACTCTTGATTTGGGAGGATTTGGTCAAGATAATCAGAGTAGGTTGCTCCAGGGTGCGACCATGCAAATGTCTCAGGATCGTAGTCAAAGGATTTGTCTATTTTGAAATCTGTGGGAATTGAGATATCGGGGAGAGTCTCTAAACCAATAGTCTCATTAACAAACGCAATCTCAGGTGTAGCAGCGGGGTAGGGCTCTTCTACCGTTTTATGGTTGCGGTTGTTGGGGACTTCGTGGGTTACCTCAGAAAATCGTGGTTCCTCAAAGACTGTATCAGATCGTAGTGATTCCAATGCCGTAAAATTTATTTCCCGAGTCTCATAATCGATACTCGCCTTGGCCAATGCCAAGAATGGTTTTCCGAGAATGATTGGAGACTGGGTGAATTCTCCTTGATGCTCAATATCAATGATCGTGAATTCTACCTTGAGCGGAGCACCTTGGAATTTCATGATGACAGAAATGGTTCCTCTCGGCCTTTTTATCGATCGATCTGCCAATTGAACAATCTCTCGTATCTTCCGAATTGGCCTGAGTTTGAGTTCTTGAAATACAGAGGTCGGGAGGATATTGATCGGTGAATCGTCATCAATACGAGCATGTGTGAAAATTGTGTCTTTGATTTCGCAATCAAATCTGGGCAACCGCTTCACTATGCGGCTCTTGGTTTTTCTCCTCAACACCAAGGAGGAGGCCATTGACAAGATATGTCTTTCAGTTTTTGTTCTTATCCTTCCTGACTTTTTGATGATTAATCTGTCCATTAGAAATTTCTTAAGGTCAGGGAAGTGTTCAATGGACTTTATAATGGGAAGTTCAAAAATCAAGTATTTTTCCAGTGCTTCCCGTAAAGCAGGATCCAAATTTCTCAGATCTTCTTCGGATTCAATTTTTATGAAATTTTCTGGATTTTCAATTTTTTTTGTATTTTCTGTGTGGTGTGGCGATGTGGTGTCTTCCTTAGATGAGAAGGGTCCTTGATATTCAGAGTTTGGGTCAGAGGCATAGTCATTCCTAGGGGGATAATGAGCAGAAGTTTTGATGTTAGAATTATCCCTAGGTCTTTGAATATCCTCAAAGTTTTCATCATGGAATCTAATCATTTCCTCATTTAGTTTTTCACTCGATCCACCATAGAATGAGATTACTCGGTCGGCAAATTTTTGAAATTTGTCCTCCATCAATTCGAATCTTGTTTTTATCCTCGAAACATTATCCTCGCAATTTTGTTCATGATCGATCATAGGAGCACTCGGATTTTGTTCAATGATTCCGTCTTCCATTTTTCTGTACGTGCGGAGAGGAGAATTTTCTGCAATATCCATTATACGACCATTTCTTGAAAATTTCTCCTCAAAATTTATGGAAGGAGGCTGCTCATATGGTATAGGCATGTGTATTTGGTCTGAGTATAGTTCAGTCCTTTGATCATGATTGGTCAGATCTTGATATTGTGGAGTCAGCATACAGGGTTTATATGTGTCTAGGAGTTCAGTCCAGTCCTCTGTATGAGTAAGGGGTCTGTCATGGTCAATCCAACGATGATGATCATTAAGCGCATGTCTTTCCATCTGGGTTTGGGTCCTCTGCCAGTCATGGGATTTAAAGAGATTTTGATCTTGAAATGTTTCATTGGCGAGAGAGTGAGAATAAGTCGGTTCAGTCCAAGATGGTGTGGTTGGATGATTTGAGAAAGGATTTAATGAGGTCGAAGTCATTTGCGGTTGAAAGCTTCCCGCAAATGTTGGAGGGTTAAACGAAGAGGAAGTAGTGGATTTGGGCCAAACCGACATAGATTTGTTTTCATAGTGGTGTTCGGTCATTTTTGAAGGAGTTGAGAGAAATGATGGGTTGGATCTGAAATTTGGAAAAATTTCCATGATGAGATTAAAATCAAGAGATGAGAGAGATGATTGTATGGGACAGAAAATTCTATCAAATGTGCGGCTCTTGATCTTCGATATCGGTTCACGCACACCAATACAAGCACAAATCAACCCTGGGTTCACCAACTCACTCAATGAAGCCGTAAGATTTCGGCTATTATCTTTTCAATTTTAGTTGGTGATAAATTCAATCTTGCAATTCATTTAGACGAGCTGTTTAGGTTTGGAGCTGGGCTCTATCCTAGTGTGCGTTACTCTCCTCGCTGCAAGATAAATCAAACAATGTCGGGGTTGCTCTCCCGCAAAAATTCTTGATTTTATGGGTTATTTGAGATCAGATATATTTAGCAGTCCCGATTTTAATGAGGTGATCACTGAGAAATTAGATGAGCACGAATACACGTCTACCGTCCAGTCCCAATTTCCTTTAAAGTTATGTTATAAAACAAGAGGGAGGAATTCGAGAAAATCCGATGCATGCGGAAAGCTATGATGAATGCTCAGTTAGAAGACTTACAGTGAATCCTCGCAATCTCCATGTGGGATGCTAGACAGAATTTAAAAATTATTCTAAATGAAATGCAAACCGATGGAAAAAACCGCACCTAAGCAGAAAGTTCTATTAGCGGGAAGAATTGATTTAAATTTGGCTAAGTTTGAACGATCTATGTGCATCTCAATTTAAAGTGCAGTGTGGCTTAAGATCCTACGAGCACAAGCAAAAATATAAATGCTCTGAGAGCCGTAAGCAAAAATATAAATACGAGAGTCCAAACGGACACCGCTGTAAAATTGCAGAAATTAAAAGTGCAGAAATTAAAAACCTAGACTCTACTCTCTCTCACGACTCGACTCGATCTTAAATTAATTGCAGTTTTTGGTGAAGTTGCGTCGGTTATTGAAAACCGCTCCACGTACAAGGTACCTCGCAAGAAAAATAAGAGAGAAAATGTAAGAGAGTGACTCAAAAATATATGAAAAAATAAAGGCTGAAAAATAAATTGCAGGAAAATGAAAATGAAATTTATAATGAAGAATTCGGGGGTCAGACTACCTGAATGCGGAAAACCGAATAAAAAAATTTAGACAAAAATCTAAGCCGTTTGCCTCCCCGGCAACGGCGCCATCTGACGAATCCGGAAATGCTGCTTTTAAGAATGTTTTTATCGTGTTGTGCGTTGTAGGCGGCAATCGGAAACGGTCAAGGAAATACCACAATTAAGTTATTCAATTTTTAATCTCGTGGTTTTATGTTTATTTTACTTGGGCAAGTCCCAAGGTCGATCACAAGGAGGCAAAGGAACAACCTAGAATTAAGTCTATCAAAGTTCGTGTTCAGTTTTCGAGGCGGTCTTTTTTTGGAATTTTCAATGCAAATTTGGCCTTATTTTAGGGACTAAAATGTAAATTACGTTCAAATGAAGTCCTAAAAATACGAAACTTGGCCACAATGTAAACTATAATGAAATGGATGCACTGCAATTTTTTTGGAATTTTTGGATGCAATATGAATTTTTTATGGATTTTTAAATGCAAACAAAATGATTTTTAATATTTAATTTTAATAAATATCAAACCTACTTATTTTCGAGAATCAAAATTATCTGAGATCTATCACTATGTGACGGATCGCAGAAAAATCCTAAACCTCGAAAATGTAGGGTTTAATACTTACTAAAAATTAAATACTAAAATGTGCTAAATGATTTTTACAGGATAAAATATGCATGCAAATACAAATCTTTTTGGATACAATGTTAAGAATAATTAACTCTACAATGTATGATTTTTCTGGAATTTTTAGAGCAACGGTTAACCAATTATGAATTTCAGAGCAGAAAATGAGTAAAATATGCCAATTTTCACAAAACAAATATTTATTAATTAACCGTCAATCAGAAAAATACCCGCAATATGTCAAAGTGCAGAGAGTCAATTAACCAACATCATGCTATTTTTTTGATAATAAAATAATGTAGAGATGAGGTCTAGAATCACAGGGGAACACAGGGGTACAACTGCAAGTTAAATAAATAACATAAATAAATAATGCAGTAGAGGGATGTTTCTGCAATTACCGATACTGAGAGGGGTACTCCTGCAAAATTTCCAAAGGTCACGTGCTATGCACGTGCCTCTGGCTGGCGGGGGTGTCTGCGTGAATAGGGGGAAACTTCGAGGGTGCTGCTGCAAAATCACCAGAGGGCACGTGCACTGCACGTGCCTCTGGTCGGCGCGAATAGGAGAAGCTCTGGGGGGTTTGATGTAATTTGCCCCCACGGTCACGTGCTCTGCACGTGACCTGGGAGTGACGTAACGATGACGTCCCCCCACGCACGTGCGGGCCACGTGCGGGGGGTCTCGGGTCGGACCCGACGGCAGGCGGCTGAGAGAGGCGGAGGGGCGGCGCTGGTAGATGGTTGGCGCCCGGCACACGGCCTAGGCGGAGAAGACGGAGGAGCCTGGTGGGTGTTGATGAAGGCGCAGCTGGAGGAGATGACGGAGACGGCGGAGTCGGGGCTGCGGTCGACGTCGGAGATTGATGACGGTGGCGTAGGCGGAGGAGCTCCAGGCGGAGGCGTGGTTGCTGGAGACGAAGCGGCTGAAGATGTTGACGATGACGGCGAAGCGGGAGAACGTCGGAGTAGTTGGCTCGAAGCCAAGGGCGGAGCGGGGCAGAGGGCATGGCGGCGCTGCTACGAGGGGCTGGGCCTCCTCGGACCTCGTCGGCGAAGAATAGAACCCAGGCGCTGTCACCGCCTTGGGCTCTCGACCTGATGCGTATCCGGCGGATGCAAGGGAGGAGGGTCGGCGGAGCTCTTAAATAAGAGGGGGGAGTCGGCCGGAGATGGAAGGGGATCGGGGTAGGCGATGCGATTTTGGAGATTGGGTGTAGGAGAATCAGATCGGCGATTCGCGGCGAGAAGATTGGGGCGGCCGCGAGATCTGGGGGATCCGGAGATCGGAGAGATGGTGGGGTGGCGGCGAAATCAACGGGGCGGCGGCGATATCGGGGGACGGCGGAGATCCAAAAGAGGAAAGGGGGAGCTGGAGGAAGATGAGCAGCGGTCGTCCGATCGGCCGAGATCGGACGGCCGTGATTGAACCACGTGGCGGAGAGGGGCAGGCGAGGCACGTGCGTGGCGCGTGCCTGGGAGGCACGTGCGACGCACGTGCTTCGTATTTATTTATTTATTTTTTTTAAAAAAACGAAAATAATAAGGCCAAAAATGACTGACACGTGGCGGCACCAGGTGCTGCCACGTGTCAGCACCACAAAATTCGAAATTAAAACATTTTGTAAAATCGATAAAAAATAGTAAACGACCTCGGATCGAAAAAGTTTCTTTACGAAAATTGCTCGTCTCGATGAGATCTACAACTTTCATGAAGACATCAAAACCAAAATCGATCATTTGCACAAAGTGAATTTTTGGGGTATCCCATGTACATAGAATACCTTGATTTTTGGGTTTTATAATTTTTTTTATCATTTTTAAACAAGATAAAAATCCGGAAAAATATGGAAAAATCAAAGATAAATAAAAGACGCTTAATTCTAATTTTTTTGGATTTTTATTGGTAAATAAAATATATACATAAAATACAAGGTCAAAACCGCGAAAATATACAATGTACAAAAGAGGCCTAAAACCCAACTTTCACATATGAGCTCCGATTCACTTGAACTTGGTCTTGTTTTGAAGGTAATTGAATGCACATTAGTTCAAAAGTGAGTAGGATTAAATCGGACACTGGATGGGGGAGATATGTGGCTTTTAGTCCGAAAATCCTGCAATTAGGGTTTGGGTTTTTGGTCCACTTATTTGGGTTAGTCATTTTTTTGTATTTTTCCTTTATTCTTGTTATTGATATGTACACAGTGGAAGTGGTTTTGAGTTATTCGGAGTTAGCATGAATGTGTTAAAAATCTGAGAAGTTAGGCTTATTTACAGGTCATTTTGGCTTGGATTTTTAGCTTCTTATTTTGTGCAGATTTTTGTGCTAAAATGCAATTCTTATGGAAACATGCATGGATGCTAATTATGCAAAATAGATGCCAAAATGCTGTTGATTTTGAGGGATTTGAGCTTAATAAATGAGATTTAGAGTGATGAATACGAGATTCATCAGCGCTCAAGACCTTCCTGGAGGTGACAGCTCCCGATTGTGCTCTTCAGCCTAGGTGATCGAGGTCGGAGAAGCTCCCAGCACCTCCCGCAACCCGGCGGTCGAGGTAACCCTTCTCCCTCTGGCTACGGCCATTGAGGGCCCCTTCCACCTTTTATTTTATGCTCAGTAGCTTAGCTTTAGGTTTAGGAACATTAGCCCCAAAGAAATTTCGAGTTTCGTCGACTCCTTCGCCAAATCACACCCCCTCGCCGAAGCGCACCTCCGGCCACCCGACGCCACTTCGCCTTTCGCTTCGATTCGGTCCACCTAAGGTCCAGGCAATTTGCCCTGGACCTCTTAACCCTTTTTGCAGGTCAAAGGTCGTTGACTCGCGCCTGGGCGCGATTTTGTCTCTCGCCGGAGATCAGCCGAGCCCTCCAGCTCCGCCGACCGCCTGCGAGTGCCACAGCCATCGCCGTGGCTTTTTGAAGCCCCCAGGAGAAAGAGAAGGCCCCCAGGAAGCTCCTTGTCCATTTTGAAGCCCATACGTCGTCGGAGCCGGACGGAGGGGCTCGAGGAACTTCGCCCCATCGGAGCCCCGCAGTGTTCTTCTACCTGCCGCTCCAACCGTCGGATCTTGGAGTCCACCCAGATTGCACGCCAGCCGTTGGATCTTCCCACGCATTAACCGTCGATCACCCTTGGAGATCTGATCTCAACCGCACATCCGCGAAACGTCATCGGCCGTCCATATGCTTCCACGTGTCTAAGTGGCTTGCCATCAACCGTCGGATCACGCGCCAAGGGTATTTTGCACATTAACCCTTGCGACTTTTGTATTTACTGTTTAATATTTAAACTTTCGTCTGTAGTATAAAAAATTTGGGCTATTTGCATGAAAGCCCCTGCAGTTATTTTTATTTACACTTAGGTCCTCCGCCACGTCACCTCACGTGATCTGTACACGTGAGGTAGTGGGCTTTTTGCAAGGATCCCCCTGGGGTTTAGTTATTTCAGTTCAGTCCCAAGATTTTGTATTACAGAGTAAAACTTTGGGATATTTTGCATCGACCCCCCTGATAGTGTCAAATATTGCATTTTGGTCCCTGCTAGGTGCGTGCGAGTCACGCGCCCTGGTGGGCAATTTACATCGATACCCCTCCGGGTTTTGTAATTGCTGTTTGGCCCTTAAAATTGAATATTCAGTTTATATTTTTGTGGAAATTTTGCATGTGAGCCCCTGGATGTTTGAAAAATTGCAAATATACCCCTGCTAGGCCTGTTAATTGTTTGGATGTTTGTTCTAATTGTTTAAATTATCATTTTAAGTCCAAAAATTCCACAAAAATAGGGTTAAGCTTCTGGACACTTGTTCTTCCACGCTATAATTTTAGTTTTCGATTTTGTTTTAATTTTATATTTATTAAAAATCAAAAACATGCTTTTTGTGCACTGTCTAGCTTAGAAAATGCCAAAAAAAATTAAAACATCTCGAAAATTTCCAAAAAAATTACCTAGTGTCTATTATATCCTATTCTAGTGTCAGTCCAAAAATCACTAAAAATCTCAAAAGAAAAACACTAAAAATCTAAAAACACTTCAAAACTTCAATGAAATATATAAAATTAAAGAAAACTCCAAAAAATACGAACTCAGTGCCTGTTTGTTCTTTATTTCATTCTCTTTATTTTAAAATTAGTTTGAAAAATTTTGGTTGCTGTTTGTTATTTTTAATTCCTATTTTACCCCCAGCCAGCAACTTTTTCACTGTTTACTCTTATTTCAGTATTTGAAAATACCAAAAAACACCTTGAAAAATACCCAAAAATCACAAAAACAGTAAAAAATCCTAAAAATATCAAAAACATTTTATTTCTGAATTTTTGGTTATTTTTGCATATTTTTATAAATATTTTATCTTGCCTTTCATTACATTGTTTTTAAATTCCAATATAAAAAAATATAAAATATAAAATTATAAAAATTAGAAAATTAAAAATCAAAATACAAAATTAAAAATAAAAAAAATAAAAATTAAAAACCCACAAAAATTTCATTGTTTGCTTGCTTAGTGTAGACACTTCACACACACACATTCACTTGTGCACAATTGTTTGAACTACCCTGTTTGCTCCCTGTGTTCGAACTCTCTGCATACTTGTCACTATACACCATTTGTGCAGAGTTAAAAATAAATTTTAACTCCACATTATTTCTAATTTATTGATCTTTAGTGTGGGTTAATTGTTGATTAAATACGAGATTCACTTGTGAGTCACCACAGCGACGGTCGTCTCCGCCTTGTGTGAGACACCAATTTTGACCACATCGAATTTCGTGTTTATCATGCGTCAGTGGTGTAAGTGCATGGTCACACACGGTTCGAAGATGCGACGAGACGACGGTGGGCTCACGCTAGCGTGGGCGTGGGCAGTCGGTCGGTTGGTGACGTGGTGGAGGTTTGCGATGCTCCTCGAGCAGCGGTGAATGGATCTTCAGGAGCAGTGGGTGATGGTAATGACGATGCATGTATCATGGCAGTGACTGCACAAGGAGGTCGTGAAACCATTATGTTTTACATATTTCATGTGTATTATACAATTTTGATTTTTATTATTACAATTTTGATTTTTATTATACATATTTGATGTGTATTTTTATATATCAATTGGATGCGAATGAAAATTTGTAGTTTTTATGTCTATTATACATTTTGGAAGTGCATTACATATTTACGATGTGTATTATACATTTTAGTTATGTACTATACATATTGAGAACATGTATTATACATTTTTAGAAAAAAAGGATTGTAGATTTTACATAAATAAAAAAAACGTAAAAATAGCTAATGCATTGCTAATATGAATTTTATTCTACAAATAACTATACAAATTCTTCAAAATGACTAATGAAATTTGAATGAACCATGGATTATACAAAAAACATACAATCATTACAAAAGGAATCACAGATTATATAAAAAAACGTGTAAAGATACAAACATCTATCCCACGTTATGTCACCCAGCGCAAAATTGGACATTATTTATATATGGCATTTCAAAAAAATACCAAAATTATATCTAGCTACATTTAGTATTTCAGAATATTAAATACTATCCATAATTAATGCAAAACATGATGATCAAAATACCCTTTTGGGTAAATATATTGATCATGCCATTAGATTTGAATCTAATAACTATGACCGTTGGCCTTCCTTACACATGGAAAGACCAAGTCTCATTTGAAAGGCCCTCGTATATATGTATGTATGTATGTATGTATGTATGTATGTGTGTGTGTATGTATGTATGTATGTATGAGGCCCTTCCAATAGGATCTGTCCTTCCTGAATTCAGGAAGGCCACCCTCTTTTGTAGAAAACACGAGCATTTTAGTAGAATGTGGATACAATTTTGTATTATAAATGCACATTATAAATACAAAATGGCACACAAAATTGCATATCATAATACAAATATTAAAACTGCATATTATAACACAAACTTTATATGTATTCTACTAAAGTCTTCGTGTTTTATACAAAAAAGGAGATGACCTTCCTGAACTCTAGAAGGACCATATTCTTTTGGAAGGAAATCCTATATATATGCATGCAGGTAGGTAGGTACATATGTATGTATGTAGGTATGTACATATGTATGTATGCATGTATGTGAGCATATAAGAATGCGCTCCCACCCGTCTTTCCTCATTTTTTTTCAATTTTACCCATGGAGGATTTATTTAGAATAATAAGTGAAATATATATTTCAAATTTTATTGAAAAAAATCTAGCATATCCATTTGGAAGGACTCAATTTCAGCTATTCTTGGACCACAAAAATTTGGCAGTCTTGGTGAATGAGATAGAAAAGAGGAGGAATCCTCCGGAAAATCACTCAAATGGACTACAACTATACTGCTTTATTGCCCAAAATCAGAATAGCATTAGTACAAGAAACAATAGAAGAAAGGAAACGTATTGGGTTAGTACTAGATAGCTGAACACACGTTTTCAAGGTAAGTTAAATTTTGAATGATACCATGATAATATACCATGATATAAATTCCTCAAGATTTCATTTAAAAAAATATGAGAAAAAAGTGGGAGCATGCAAGTTGTATGCTTCCAAGGAACATATTCATTTTCCTCATATATATATATATAGGGAAAAAGGAGTATGCTCCCTGGGAGGAGCCAACGGGGCTGCTGCCACCACTATTTCCCCCCCCCCCCCCATTTTTTATTTTTTGGAAAATAAAAAATTGTATATTCATCACTATATCCCTCTATCATTCTATTAAAATTTCGTTAGAAACAGAGACTCCTAAGCCCTCCATCCAGACTGACGAACCGAAAATCTGGCCTCGTGATAGGTCATTTTAGTGCGTTGTAACTGGCCGGATCGGGTTCATCAAAGAACCTTTTAATCAAGATAATCAATCAAATAAAAAGGTTTATTTATAATTTTTTTTACTTACCCAAGGTCGAACTCAGGAACACGAGCCTCTCTCATAATATTTGGATTTAAATTATCTAAGTTAAGTGTTGGATTAAAAATCGTAGGTCAAAAACACATATAAAGACTAGACAACAATATGCATTATGTAAACAAGAACAATGCATTTTTTTATTTGATTTTTAATAATGCGAATAGATGTAAAGAAATGCATAAATATGCCCTAATTATAAAAATACTCGAGCCATTTAATCACAAGTCGAATCGGAATCAAGTTCATGAAGCTACTTTCACTTATGTGAAAATCAGGCATGTGAATCATTACACTAAAAACATTTATCTAATAAAATAATACATCAAAACTCATAGTGTCAAATCTGAAATACAATCATGCCATCAAGAAGATAATGAAATGAGCTTCAAAACGCCACTGAAATAGACTAAATCGGAGCTAGGATGCTCAAGATATGCACGAGTGAAGCCAGGGGCATAAATGTAAGAAAAGATTAAAGATAAATAGCAAACATGTCTCTGGGAGGGACTAAAATGCAAATAAAGTAATGTACAAGACCTTCCTTGTAAATAACCCACACGCGCGGGGGTATTTTTGCAATTATTAAAACTCACGAGGGTATAAATGCAAAATACCTCAGGCGTACATGGTCAGCATGTGAGCTCGAGACCTGATTGCAATTTGAAGAAGATGGTTGGGCCTCCCTCCAAATTACCCAGAGTGCACGTAATCTGCATGTGCGCTCTACTCGGTGAAGATGCAGGCTCGGAGGAGGCTTGGGACAACTTCGACTAGGCTTGTAAGGTACGAGCCTTTAGGCTGGGCTCGGATGAGGCTCAGAGCGCTGGGGAGGTTCAGTATAGGCTCGGGGAACCCGAGCCTATAGATCTGGTGCTGAGGCTCGGAGAGGCTTTGGCGATGACACGTAGCCGATCGAAGACCGTCCGGTCATCAAGATCAGACGGTAGCTGGAAGATGCGCATGACGTCGACGTAGAATCATGTATGCCGTTGGATGATCACCGTGTGTGTGCCATCCAACGGTGACTGCTTCTCCCCGGGTATCTTCCTCCATCGCAAGGTGGCGACGCAACCGGAGCTTCGGCAAGGTGCTTGGAGCGCTCCCCCGTCCTCCTTGCTTGCTGAAGGTCTGAGAAGACTCCTAAGAGTCTCGTGAAGTCGACTGAAGCTCGAAGGCGACGTGGAAGTAACTGGTTGTTCCTGTCGATGAGGTGTCGTCGATGGCAGAGAAGGAGATCGGAGATGGGATTTGCTTTCCGACCATTGACGATCCTACAAGCTTTAGTGTATAGCCGAAGCGAGGCGAAGCGAATGTGAGTGAAGCGGAAGGGCTGCATGCGGAGGGAGTGAAGCCCCCAAGGTCTTCACCGCTGGCGAGCGGTGGTGAAGGTGGCGGAGGATGACAAGGTCCTGGAGAAGAGAAGGGTGCAGTCAAAGTTGTGTGCGAAGAAGGTGGATGAGAGGCGGAGCTAATGCGATGAACAATGGAGGGTGAACGTGTGACTTTGAGTCTAATTAATTAAGAGGATTAATGAAAAAATGCAAAGAAGATCAAAGGACTTACCTGAGGTCGGGCGGAGTGGAGCTTGGGCTCGAGCGTCGGGGAGACGCTCTGGTCATCGCTGGACCACCGCAGCTAATGGTGGCAGCTTTGCGGGGCGGAGCCACCGCAGACCTGGCTGACATCAGCCAGGGGTCGACACCGGGGGAGAACATCATCTTCATGCTTCATCTCCCCTCCTCGCTGTCACCGAGAAGCGGAGGAATGCTGGATGTGACCCCATGTAAAGGCGGAAGTTTATTAGGGGCGATGACATCGTATTTAAGGAGTTGCAAGTTGAAGTTCCGGTGATGGTGGTATTGATTTTAGTAGGATAGATGGAGCGTGAGGAGCGGTTATGAGGCGACCCATGAATCCCGCGAGGATGAATGATGATCGGACTTCATCGTGGGATACTGGGATCTTGGAGAAGATGGCGGGAGACACGAAGGAAAAAGGAAGGGCGAGGTGGTCCCGCGATGTGGTGAACATGGGTGTGAGAGAGAGTGGAGGAAGACGACAAGTTCTTGGCCGTTGGATCTCGTGATCCAACGACCAAGATTACATCGCTAATGACTGGTTAGGATTAGATCAGGCCGATCCGATCGAGCGTCGAGTGATGCCACGTGTCTTATGCTTAGGTGGGCAGCAGTGGACGGTGATGATGAGTTTGTGAATGGTGATCGAATTGTTGATAGCGGGAGCGGAAAGAGCGGCTGGGATGAAGGGGTCTGGAGATGATCGTGCGGTGCGTGATACACCATGTGGCGGGAAGAGGGAGAGGCGCTGATGGAGGGCTGTGATGGAGCCCAGGCTTTGATCGGATGGCGGGGATAAAAGGTGGGATGAACGGTGGCGATGAGGAAGGAAGGAAGGCCATTGGACAACAGAGAGACAGCACGCGTGGCGTGCAATGAAGCGGGCCGCGTGGCACAACCAGAAGGCGCCACGTGGCCCAATCAGTTTATTGCAACAAAGAATTGAAGAAATGAAGGAGAAAATGGCTGAATTTGGAAAAACTCAAAACATTAAAGTTGTTGATCTCGATGAGATCTACAAGTTTCATGTTGATCAAAAACGAAGATGAGGTCAAACAAAGATAGAAAATATTTTTGAGAGCATTTTTAAGGTTAAAACACCACGATTTTTAATTTTGCTATTTTTTGTGCTTTTTTAATTTATTCAATGACTCTGATATTTACAGGGAATTTTCTGGTTTTTATTGATATCTAGTCTAAGATAGGGGGTTAATTTCAGTGAATTAAGAGCATGAAACATAGTTTCATCACAGATGTCATTTTTTTAACGGTCGCAGGATTTTTTAAATCGACCATGTTTGGATGGAGGCCATAGGAGTCGCTATTTCTGAAGAAATTTTAAAAGAATTTTAGAGGGATATAGTGATGAATATATAAAATTTTATTTTCCAAATAAATAAATAAATTTGGGGGAAAATAGGGGTGGGAGTAGCCCCATTTATCTCATATATATATATATACGAGTGATCCTATGAGATGGGATTTTGTGAGATGGTGAGATGGGAGATTCTGGATCACAAGTTACTGTCTTCTCTCTCCTGGCTTTCTCTCTCCTAGTTGGAACTAGTGGTCTAGAATTTTCCATCTCACCAAATTCCCATCTCACAAGATCGGCCCTATATATATAGGGTGCACTTGAATTGAGGTGGCACCTTTCCTTGATTATGGAAAGGTGTCAATTTTGATCGTTGGATGATGGATGCGCGCATTAGATTGAAACCACCATATGTAACGAAGTGGTTTTTAAGCCAACCGTACTTCCTAAAAAGGGGGATTCCCGTAATTAATGTTCTATTAATAAAATCCAGAGAATAAGACTTGCTATATTTAGATATATGACTCATTGAATGCAATGGAAATTCTATACAAACAAGTTTTAATAACTGTTCGTATTATGAAATAATATTCATCATATTACAATAGTTGATTGTTTTTTACAAAACCCTCCAGCCGATTACAAAATTATATGCAATTCTGAGCGTCGTATTTTATGCGTGCCTATATTTCCTAATATATAGTGTGCTTAGTTAATGTTCTAATTAATTGATGTACATGTGGGGAAGCGTTTCTAGAAGGAAGGAATTTTGTTACAACTACATTTCCTAATAAATCGGATGGTTTTAATTGCGAAAAACTAAATATGGTAAACACCATATGCATGATATTTTTAGGAGGTACTAAATGTGTTGTTTATTTGTTTATTTCTTGAAATTTTGAAAGTAATATCATGGTACATGATATATTCAAATAATATAAGTATAATGTTAATTTTTTTCCGTAATATCTTATTTAATTATATTTAATTTTATTTTCAAACAAGATTCTGTTGAAGAAATATTTATAAAATGCAAAGTTTTTTTGAAAAATCGGTGTCTATTTTGTAAACGACATGGGAATTTTGTAAAGTAAATGCGGATATCTAATTTGGTTTTCAACCAACATTATATTGGAGTATTGTCTGTTAGTTACGATATTTTTTGTAAATTTTGTAGTCTTTTTTGTAAATTGCATATGATTTTAGTAAATGAAATGTGTGTTAGCAATGTATAGATATTTTTATGTTTCCAGTCAACATATTTACCAATATCGCGTGTCCTTCAAAATCCGTTATCTTTTTGTAAAGTTTGTGTGGTTTTTGTAAAATCCACGCTCTTATTGTAGAAGTTGTGTTTTGATCTGCAAAAAAAAATTCAATTAGTGTTTTTCATATTCTTCAGCAAAAGATAGCTTAAAAAAATACATGAATCATGAATCTTAAAAAAAAATCATGAATTGAAATCTTACCAGAAACATGAAATTTGAGATTGGATCCTTCATAAACACAATCATCATCATTTGATTAATTTTACCAGAAATGGAGGTGTATTTAGTAGAAAGGAAAACTGGAGACATGTATTAAAAATAAAATAGAGGAGAAACAATGATCTCCAATCGAGATAGTTCGAGATTGGATCGATATAGAAACAAAATGGAATGCAAAAAAGTGGACCAAATCAAATCTAACTAACATGTAACTTTTTTTAATAGACGGATACAAAAAATGGAAAAATACCGAGTACACGCATCCTCCATATGCAAAAAATACAGTCTTGTAATTTTTTAATGGAGATCTTGAGCGTGGTGTCGCTATTTTTGTTGCCAAAAAGGAACAATTCAAAAATCATGAAGAACATAAACAGTAATATAGTACTATTACTGAAGGCCTGCAAATATTGGCATCAAAAATAAAATAGAGGAGAAATAATGATCGATATAGAATCAAAATGAAATGCAAAAAGTGGACCAAATCAAATCTAACTAACATGTAACTTTTTTTAAAGCACGAATATAAAAAAATGGAAAAAATACCGAGTACACGCATTCTCCAAATTCAAAAAATACATACCTGTAATTTTTTTAATGGAGATCTTGAGCGTGGTGTCGATATTTTTGTTGCCAAAAAGGAACAATTCAAAAATCACGAAGAACATAAACATTAATATAGTACCATTACTGAAGGCCTGCAAATATTGGCATCAAAATAAAGGACCGACGTGCTGATTATCGAGTGCAAAAAGAGCAACCTAACTATGTGGATGGTGTAGATCGATCAAGCAAAGTTGGAGAGGTATTGGTCAACTATGGTGCACTTCACATCAGGATAGAGCTCTGCTGCCTCAACTCCGAAGGATGGCTTTCCCGAAGTTTGTGTGGTCGCCCTTCACGAAGATGGAGTGTGCGGTGGATAATATCAAGTTAATTGGCACCGGAGATTCTGATAGAAACAAGGAAGATGATTATCACCATAGATGCTATAGCTTTGACCATTGATACGTAGGAATATTTGAAAAGATATTCATCTACCTTAGATATGCTGAAGAACCGTCTTCTCGGGAACACAGATTTTCTCCAATATCTTTCCGATCCTCTTCCCCATATCGACACAAGCTCGTTGAAGGATAGGGTGTTGGCGGCCGGCCGAAGATACATGACCTTGTTCAACGTCCTGTGATTATCGACCATCCTGATCATGAACGTCATAGTGTCTTCTTCGTTCACGAATATTGCTGGAGACCAAAGAGTCGAGTAAGGGAGAATGGCATTCAAACGATATGCTATATTTAGTAATTAAATATGTATAATCATTATTTAATGTGACAACCGGGATTGAAAATGAAGGGCAAGTTTTTTTTCTAAAAATGGTGGAGAGGTTTTTACGTAGATAAGTAGTTTTGTCGGGTGCCGTTGATAAATATCGGACGGCTGATAGGAAGTGTCACACCAAGTGTGTGGAAAGGTGGCGCCTCAACTCAAGTTTTCCCTATATATATATATATATATATGATTGATCCTGTGAGATGGGATTTTGTGAGATGGTGAGAAGAGAAATTCTGGACCATTAATTTCAACCGAGAGAGAGAAAACCCGGAGAGAGAAGACATAATATAGTGGTCCAAAATTCTCATCTCTGCATCTCACAAAAATCTCATCTCACATGATCGGCCTTCTCTCTCTCTATATATAAATATATATTGTAAAGTCTCATTTTTCTTTCTTCTCCGAATATTGTACTCAAAAGATGCTTCTCGTAGAAACGATTCTAAAGAGTCCATGAACACGAAACTCCGACACCTGTAGCTCAAATTATGCATGCGTTAGTGTAATGGTATTTTCGTCAATATGGTATTTCGGATGATTACAGGATTTGATAATTCTAACACTTATTTAAATCCTTCTTTCTCTCGACATCCATAGAAGAAACCCTAGGTTATTTTCTCCCTTCCATAGCCACTACGAAATTTGGACAATTGTGGATGGCGTCCCATACGCGTAGTGGTCACCGACAAGTTCGATTGCAAGGGAATCAACATAGGAAGAACTTATCCGCGCTCACTTTACCATCTAAGGTAAGATATAAAGATCTGTTTTTCTTAGGGGTGCACACGGATCGGATTGGATCGGATTTTTGTTTAATCCGTGTCCAATCCACACTTAACGGATTTTTTATTTTTCCAATCCAATCCAATCCATTAAACATGCAAATCCAATCCAATCCGATGCATCAAATTGCGGATTGGATCGGATTTGTTCGGATTTTTAATACTCACCTAAGCTATGATTAAGTTTGTAGCACACTAGACCTCGACAGTCGAATCATGATTCTAAAATTGGGATTACAGATAAATGTAAAAAAGGATAACCAATTTTTGGAAAGCAAAAACATATATGCTTGTATTGAATTTAGTTAGAACAATCATTATATAACTAGATATAAATAACATACGTGTAATCCATAGATTCCATAGAAGCATCTTGACGTTGACTAAAAGTCTAAAATTACAAGTTTGTATATATCAAATAGGAAGTACAATTAACCTGCTTGGTGACGCGGTGCAGGAGGGAGGACCATACACGAAGGAGGAGGTCTGGGACAAAAATCATGCACGACTGCTTGGTGCGGGAGGGAGGTATCTGAGGTTCATGGCTGCACATACACGAGGGAGGTCTGCGAGAGCCGAAGACGAGGTATGTATGTGCATGCACGAGGGAGGTCTAGCTATGTGTGCGCGCGACAGGAGAGGAGGAGGGCATCGTCGAGGACGAGATAATAGCCGATTGCGGAGGAGATTTGGATACATGTGTGTAAGGGAGGTCTGGGAGAGCCGATGGCGATTTATGATTGTGTG
The DNA here is from genome assembly GCA_037367405.1 of Ottelia alismoides. Taxonomy (NCBI): domain Eukaryota; kingdom Viridiplantae; phylum Streptophyta; class Magnoliopsida; order Alismatales; family Hydrocharitaceae; genus Ottelia; species Ottelia alismoides. The sequence goes on from JAZKJV010002151.1 coordinate 173,364, forward strand.
TGCACGAGGGAGATATGGTTGCGCATGTGCGCAACTGGAGACAAAGACGACATCCAACAGAGATGTGTGTAACGCGGGTGGACGTTTTGTTTGGAAGGGTCTCAAGGGGTTTTACGCTCATGTATTAATTTTTTAAGAAGGACGTTTCATTTAGAAAATTGGAAGGGCTCGAAGAATGTGGTGGGTAAACCAACAAGTGAGGAAGTATAAGGGGATTTCCAGTAGTGGTGAGGGGTAAAGCTTGATTTGGAATGGGTTTAAACTCTAAAGACAGTAGCTTAGATATTTACACATAGCTTCCGAATAAAATTAAGTATATAATATGATTTAATGCTAAGAAATAAATCATTATATATTATTTATTTATCAACGGATTAACGGATTAGATCGGATCGGATTTTGATGATAACCCGATCCAATCCATAAATGAACGGATTTATAAACTTTTAATCCGATCCGATCCACTAGACATATAAATCCAAACCGAACCAATCCAATAACAACGGAGTGGATCGAATTACGGATTTTATCCGATCCATATGCACCCCTACTTTTTCTTACCTTTTATTTTCTGAACTGTAATCATGGTGTGGGTTCTCACGTGATCCTATTTCTCCGTATGATTCAGAGATTTGTTTTGGTCACGTGACATGGAGAATGTGCACGGAAAATCTTGATTTGATATACGTATAAGTTAACGGTTCTCCCAGTGAAGCCTTATATAGTCATCGGATTTACATACAAGCAGTCCTTGATATCGTTTCGAGGATGTTCTGTGATCCTGGAGTTTTTCCCCAACTCCTCCTTGCTAAAGAGACTTCTGCACATTATCTTGATTATGTAATTCTATGATATTTGTGAATCTTAGACCTGACCAAACTGTAGGCCGGCCCGATAAACCTCGTGTCCAAGGTCTGGAGCCGCGCCCGACCGCAGGGCTATACCTCAAGTCCCAAGCCCTAACAACTGAAATTGGTTGTATTTGTTGTTGATCCTGATTCTTCAAAGAATGGACGAGGGGTGTGATAAACTTGTTTCTCCAGTTCAACTTTCTCTAACATGTGACTTGTGTTCACAGCTTCCGCATAAGAAGACTTTTTTTTAATGTGAAAATGAAGATTGTGGATGCTGATGTTGCTGCAAGGCAGCACTTAGAGGCAGATGAGTTTTAGGATAGGGCACTGCAACTTCTCTAGTCAAACTCCTCTGTTGTTCCTGGGATTGTGGAGACTAATCTCCACCTTGTTGCAATTGTAATATTGAACTTGTTTTCTTTATCTGCTTATCTCGCTTCTAAAAAATATGTTGATGTGCTTGTGAACCATCCTCAATTTACTTCTGCTGAAGTTGTTGATGCACATGTAAATCATTAGCTGTTGATTCTGTTAGCTGATTTTACTGTTGTATCATATTAGAGCCCCCCATTGAAGGAGAGGAATTTCCACTCCTTCATTCTGATTATTGTGCTTAACCACTGTCCAATCATCCTCTGTTTGATTAGAAGCTATTCCCTGGTGCAAAGAATGACTCTTAAAATAATCAAAGCGCATTCCTCAAAGCTTAAAAGGTCCCTTCTTCACATCTTCATGAACCATAAGCTTTTCTGGAGTTCGTTCTTCTCCTTGTTATTGTTCTAGTTGTAATTCGCCCCCATTAGAGTTACCTTCTTGATTACATCGAATTCTTGGCTGATTAAGTCATCCCCCATGCCATTTGAAGTTTTTGGTTTCTCAAAAACTCCTCTGTTTTTCTTCCATATATACTTGCTTTTCAGACTTCAAATGGCAGCAATTATGAATATATTGCCCAATAAGATCGCAGTGACCATTTTTTACATTCCTTATAGGGATAAATAAAAAAATTAGCATCACATAAACTTTCTAAAACTACGTAACTATTATATATGTTACTTGAATATGAACTACTAAATATAATATAGCATTAACAATGTAAAAGAAAATTTTGAAGCATATTACATTAATGTATATAAAATCTAAAGTTTTACTATTCTTTTTTATTTTTGCAGTCCGGGCCGGGTCAGGCCAATTTTGTTGTACATGTTTGCTTGATGGTCAGGTCAAAGAGCAGGCCGGACCGATCCATTCCCTAAATATCTAGGCCCAAGCCTGGCTAATGAGCGGGTTGGGCGAGCAGGCCCCACCCTCGGAGAAATGGATCGACTGCTGCAATGGGAAGCCCCACAGACTCTGCAGTACCCATTTGAGCCGCTCAATCTTGATCGAGCGGTTCACGCGATTTTGCACTTTTTGTGTGCCCGTACCATGCAAAATCGCGTTAGCCGCTCGATAAAGATCGAGCGGTTCAAATGGGTATTGCAGAGTCTGCTGGGCTTCCCATTGCAGCAGACGATCCATTCCCCACCCTCGGACCAGGTATGTGATTACGTAGTACTGTGATATCTGTGATTTGATTTGAGTTGTCGTTTTATCTAACTTTGTCATGTGGTTTATGCCAATTGTCGTAATTCAACTACCATATTTCGAAGCATTCCGGAAGGATTGCACAGGGAATAATTGCCATATCGAATCCCCATTACCATTGTGTTATTTGTTTTTTTAATATATTTTGCCTTAAATGACTTGCAGAGATCACGATATTCACGTATCATATTGCAGAGATCACGATATTCACGTATCCTATTACTCCTACAAGATAGTCGGTAATTGACATTATCGTCCAGTTTGGTAAGAGAGAATTATTGCTACATTACATTCTATCCTTCACTCTCGTTTCAGCAAATAAACGTGGTCCGTGGATATAGCAGACCGCAAAATATTTAGATTTCTTATATTTATTCTTTTTTTGTGAAATAAAAATGGATAAAATCTCTTTCTTAGATAGTCGCATGCATTGTTCGAATCCCCAATGCGACAACAGACATTCAGTTATCGTTTTTTACACGTATCTATATAATACCGAGATTGTCAAATATGTTTCCATGCTTTGGATATGTTACTACAGCGAAAAATATGTTCTTCTCATCCTTTCTACGATAATATAGATTTATGAATTTAATATGGCTTATGCGTACATATGGGGAAAATTAACAAATACTTTATTTTTTCACTTAATTAACAATCCTATAATGGTGATGTGTCAAGGGTTCATATTATGACGAATGATATTATTATTAAATTTGTTGAAGTTCATGATTGCTTGTGGTAATATCATTATTCTTATCAAAGTAAATGTCCGGATACTCATTGCTATTTGCAAACTTTTTATTATAATGTTACATGTAGACTACAGTATGAAATGCCTCAATATCTAAATGCTATTTTTTCTATGTTCACGTGGTAGATAAGTTAATACATAGTATAAGGTATTACATGGGATACTAGTAGTTCATCGGGTTATACATAAGATACTAGTAGCTCATCCCGCGCTTCGTTGCATGGAGATGAATTTCATTAAAATATGACAGGGGATGAATTTCATTAAATTATGATTGAATTTGTTATATATCAGCTGCAAGCAAAGAAATTATTTTCACACCATCAATAACATGTGTACGTGATAATTTATGAAAAATACATCATGGAAATAGTGAATGTTAATGGATCCTATGCAATCGAATCTCCAATACTAATTGTTCACATTGCACTCATTCTCATTACAAAAATAATCCTATTTAAAAAAATATTTTTGTATTTTTTAGTATGTAGAGAATTTAGAAATCTTTTAAATATGAGGTATGCAGTTTGACATTTTTTTAATAAAATTTGTATGAGTTTTAGAAGTTTTGGAGTATTTGTACATTTTTAGGATTTTTACTTTATATTTTTATTTGATTTTTGGATATATTTTAGTATAATATAATATATATCTATTTCTTTTGGAATTTTTACTTATTTATTTGAATTCTTATGTATTTTTCAATTTGAAAGTAGTTTCTATGTACAATTTTTTATTTATTAAAAATAGAAAATATTTTTTAATTTTCAAAATTGATTGGTATAGTATTAAATATATTAGTAGGTATGTAATACTGTTTTTGTTTTATTTGTATATTTCATATTTTATTTATTATAAAATGTATACCATGTTTAGTTCATAGCATTGTCGAGGAGTATATACGTAATAATGGAAAAGTATAATAGCACGTATGAATAAGTAGAAATATTCACGGGACAAATATGCAAAGAAACCCAACACACCAATGGCACTCCATGTGATCTGAACTGGAGCAGATAGTTTCGAGTGTTTTTTGGTGCGATTTTCGAGCTGATTAGGTGGATTAAATTAAGCGGATGTCGTCCTAAATCAACTGAATCGATCAACGAGAAGATAAACCACTAAGAAATCAAGCAGGCAAGTTAAGTGGTTTTGCTATTTTTATTTACCTAGTATACCGACCAGAGTCGAACTCAAGGAGCACAATTATACACTAAGTAGAAGATTTCGGAAATAAAGGGGGTTTTAGTGGTTTTTTGTTTTTCAAATTTTTAATTTTTCAAGATGAAATCAATAGACACCAGGAACAAAAATGAATACCCATAATCTTTTTATATTTTTTAAATGGGCTAAATATCCTCAGAAAATTAAAGTAAAAATAATTTTGAGTTTTAGGTATTTTATAGTGTTTTTGATAATTTTTATATATTTTTCAGATGTTTTTACAATTTTCTAAAAATCAAACTGGAGAAAAATAAGAAATTGTGCACAACCAGGATTGTTTTGCCAATTAAAAATAAGTAAAAGGCTCAAAAATCAAGGAGATCATTTTTAAAATAAACTAAAAAATATATACAATAGGGACTGAAATCAATATTTTTGGATTTTTCTTTGATTTTATATAATTTTTAGAAGTTTTCAAGTGTTTTGCATTTTTTTAGGTTTTTACAATGTATTTTCCAACAAAATTTGTACTGAAGCTACAAGATTATAAATTAAAACTCCAAAAATTTTTATGGATTTTTAAGTAATTTTTTTCGAATTTTTATGGATTTTTCAAAGCAAACAGGGACTTTTTCTATTGTGTTTGCATTTTTAATAATAGAAAATGCAAGAAAATCAACAAGAAAAAATCATTGTAAATAAAACATGCAATCAAGAATCACAAGTAATTTTTAGGAAAATTTTTGAAGTTAATTTGTTATTTATTGTAATAAATAAAAGATAAGTAATTAGAAATAGTTTATAGAGACCAATTTGTAATGATTTTAAGTCTTAGGTCCTAATAGATAACAAGCACCGACCGTTTAGGGACCCTATATGCAATTTTGCCGCAAAAGTCACGGGCAACACATGAACTAGACTTACAGGGGTATATGTGCAATTTTCAAAATATCAAATTCCTTCCCTAACCAACAATAAGTTAATGAGAAATGTTGCAAAAAACCCCAAAAAAGCGCGTGCAGGTGCACGTGGCTACATCTTGAGTGGACTAAAATGCAAATAATTACAACTATAGGGGTTACACTACAAATGTTTTTAACAATTATTTTTATTGGACTACTATGAAATAAAAGAAATTACAAGGTAAAAGTGTAATATACCTTTGCAGGTAGGGGCGACACGTGGCTGTATCCGACGACTCTGTTCCCTACGTTGGCGTATGGCTCTGATGCGCTTTGAAAAAGGATCTGACGGTCTGGAAGGATGTTGAGGATGTGCGATGCATATTTGACTGCCAGGTACAGATCTAATAGATTTGGAAAGGGGACGCTGACATGTGGTGTGGATCCACCCTAGATCTGATCTGAGCGCTAGAGTTGGGCGTGAGTGGGCGGCTCAGATCAAATATGGGGCACTGGCTCTCCATCGGACGGCTGGTAGTGATGCTGGAGGAACATGAAGAAGGTGGCCCCTGCCGAGCTTTGATTGTGATTATCTCGTGCTAAAGAGCTCGAATCAACTGGATGAGAGGTTCAACACATTCCTGAAGTGGCTCTATGTCAGACTAGAGCCCCAAACATCTCGGTGGAGGGCTTGAGAATGATCTGGAGGTAGGCTCTCCTGGAGCCGCTTCGCCACTGGAGTTAGGGGTCGATTCGATCCTTTCGCGCACCCTTGAACCTACAAGGAGACTCGAGGCTCGGAGACGACGCTCCGACCAGGGTTATTCTACACATAAAAAACTAGAAGCGGCGGGGGATGGTGTTCGACCTCCGACAAAGGCGAAGGAAGGAGGCCAATCCTTAAATACGATCCTAGAATCAAAGCTAAAGGTCATCAGACTGCGTTGGATGATGGAGGGCGAACATGTGAGGATATCAATGTTGATAGATGGTCAGACGGAGCTCCAGACCTGATGGTCAGAGAGTGACGATGAACGACATCAAAGATGAAGAAATCTAAAATGCACGGTGAAAAGAAAAACTACGAAGCTACTGGTGATTGGGGATGAGAATGCGGGGTGAGAGGGAGTGAATGATGGCATCGTTGCCTCAATTTCGCTGCGGGAGGCGAAAGAGGTTGATCGTGGCAGCGTACTCCGACCACGAGCGAGCTTCGACTCAATCGGCTGCTATCTGGACTCCCAGCTAGACCAATGAGGGGTTGTCACCACCCTAGAGGCTACAGAGGAAGAAGAATGTGGCGTAGAGCGAGCTACTCAGCTGGGGAGGTGAAGCAAAGCATTTATAGGATGTCCTAGGGTTTTAGAAAGATCGGAATAGAGCATAAAATCCTAGGGAGAGTCATGCCAAATTAGGGATTCACGAGAATCTCGGATTGCGAGGAATCTCGGGCCTGAATCTCAAGGTTGATGGAGGTCAGAGTCGGACACGATAATTGGGAGAAAGGGAGTCCGACGACGAGGATCCGAGTTCGGGCCTAAAGAACGGATGGTTGACCATGGTCAACAGTCTGAGGTTGACCAATCAGATTGTAGAGATTTACATAATTAATAAAAAATAACAAATGATTTCAAAATAAAAAATTAATAAAATGATTTTTTTTTGTAATTTTTCAAACTATTTTCCATGATTTTTAATTCATTTTTATGAAATATATACAATATATATAGTTTAGGGTATTGTTCATAGGTATAATGTGCATGTATATTTTATTCTTTTATTTTTATTTTGTTATTTTTATATAAAGATCCTTTATTTATTATTTTATTTATTTATAAAATAATTCATGGAGTATAAAAAGTTTTTTATCGGATTTTTACAAATTAAATATAGGTGTTAAATGAATAGGTATTCTGTACAATGTTTATAAGTGTGGCTAATGTACACCAGAGTTTTTATTTTCTTTTTGATTTATTTTATGTTTTATTTTATTTTTGGAGATATGTACAAGTGTTTCAAAAATATAATATGCACAAATATAATTTAAAATAATTAGATATAAATATTTATAAATATAAACAATATAGGATCCTATCTCCCCCTACTTCATTCCTTGTCGATCAGGCCAATTATTGACCTTCTCTCAGGGTTTGGGTCAGTCTGTACTTATTACATAATTACATCATTATTTTATTTTCCTTTTCTCTTTATTCTTTTATATTTGCTAATTATGGAATATTAACAAAGGTATGCATAATGGTAATTTATTATATTTACACATATTTATAGATGTTTTTGCTAAAAGATAAAGCTATAATAAAAGAATAAAGAATGAGAATCATAGATTCATCATTGTTTGTTCGTAAAAGTCAACTAATAGGTGATGAACGTGTGCTTTGGTTTAAGTGGCTTACAACTTGGATTAAGTGGTCGACTTAGATCAAGCCTGAAGCGCTAGGTGTTGCCAATAGAACAGATGAAAGATGAATGAATGTAATTGTTGATGGCAAGTCACACATATTGATCACGCAATAGATATTCGATGCGATCCAAGCGTTGTGATTCACCTTGCTTCAACTAATCGAATGATACTTCTTCGATCTGGAGATGAGTATGAGTTCTTCATTCTTCCCCAAATTGCATACGCTAGACGGTGGTGTCAATATGATCTATGCCTATGCACGGCTCGGTGTGATGTTCAATCCTTCATAGCCTCAGTGCTTTGATCTCCACGTAGCCACATCTACCAATGTACGCTTTGAGTCATTATCAGAGTGTATGCTTTGAGTCACCTTATTAGATTTTTTGTACGAGCCACATCTATCAATGTAACAGAGTGATCATGTATGTATGTGATTAATTGAACGATAATGAGAATTATTTCCATTAAATGATTTGATCTTGGTCGAATTGTAGTTAGCACCCACCAAATCATCCTAGGAGCCGTTAGTCCGACTGAACATGCAGGATGTTAATTATGGTCATGGTGTACGATAAAGCTAAGCCTCCTAAATCTTTTCTTGGGCTATCTTCCAAACCTCATCAGCCTCACATGAAAGAACTTCTTGACAAGGTGCTTCCTTGATATCATAATCAAGGCCACACTCACTGCCTGGGCTTGGTAAGTATATAGTATGTGATAGTTTGCGTTGGCACGAATTGCACCCCAAGAACTTTTATGCTTTAATGCAAAGGGAACATCTTAATGATTTCCAGAATTCTCTGCAACCTGAGCTTTATTTCGTGACTGCATATATAGTCTTTTCTATCTTATTTTGGATTTTTCTTTTTTATTTTCTTGCCATGCATTGCATCTAATTACAGTCAATCTTCGCATACTGTTGTGAGGGAAAACAAGTTCGAATTTCCAAAATTCAATACCGTCCTTGTAAAGAAAAAAGGTGCAGGGACTCCTCTTGACTGCATCCGCTTGTAAACAATCACTCTGAGATGGACGGGAGATCAAGGAAAGTCGCATGATAATGACAAAGAAGGCTTGCTAGTGGAAGATGACTATGATGTCGATTGCATTTTGCATATGCTCTAATAAGACCATGCCATGTCAAAATTCGAGCCTAATCATATGTGAGTTTAATGGGGTTGCTCCCTCGGGTAGTCAATTGGCTGCTCGCACGTTATTTTTCGGCGAATTTTTTTGAAAAATATCGTCATGTATTTTCATCTCTATATCCCTCTAATATGTTACTCAAATTTCGTCCGAAACAGAGACTTCTATACCCTTCATTTAGAATAGGTAATTTTAACGATCTTAGAATTGTTGTGATCGGCGCGTTCTAGATTGAGGGCATGAGAGCCTCTGTTTCTGACAAAATTTGAATGACATATTAGATAGATATAGTTATGAAAATGCATGACAATATTTTTCAAAAAAAGCAACCCCATTAAACCCATCATATATACATGGTTGAAAAAGATAGCTTTCCTCTCCATTAAACCTTTGAACTTTTGATGCATTCTCGAAGCAATTTCCTAAGAACTTAAAATTAAGCCTGTGGGATTCTAAATAACGATCGATGTAATTTTGTTTTTATATAATATATATTTTTAGCGGTGACTCCCAAATTGGGAGATCACCCTCTTTGGCATAAAAAAAAGAACTTAAAATTAAGTTGGACTTTTCTAAGAAGTGCAGCCCATGGAACCTAGCAAAGCATTTGATGTTGAACCATGGTGGGAATCCAAAACAATCAAACAAAGACATGAAACCAAGTTTGGCAAACGATCATTGTATAATTTCACCCTGTGGCATAAAAAAAGTGTTCTTATCACTTGTGTCTTTTTTAACTTCTACAACATCAGTTATGCCCCTATTTATTCTTACAAAATTTTCCGTTTTGTCCTTTTGTAATATCAGTTATACCTCTACTTTACTGTCATGAAAGGGTAGAACGGCAAAGTTTGTAAGAATGTAATGGCACCATTTATTCTACGAAAAAGGAATGGACATAATTGAAATAGCAAAGTTAAAAAGGACACAAGTGATAAAACTCAAAAAAAAGTACATGTATTTAACACTTGATATAAATCCAAATTTAAGTGAAAGGTATCGATAATTCCAAAAGAATAAAACTTTGATTTCTTAGGACAGATTTTAACGATTTTCCTACGCGCTTCGCTAAATATGGTTTGGTTTGCGTTACTTTCAAGAAATCTCTGATCAGATAACCATATTAATTAAGAACCAAAAAAAATATCAACATCATTGATGTCAAGATCTTGACTGCTCTCGAAGAGTTGGAAACGAAAGTACGCCATCTTTGGCATACAAATGTGAATACCATGCTACAAAAACCATTGAGTCAATTCGTTGATGTGAATAAAATCACTAACATTTTCTCCTTTTTTTTCCTCCATTTGGGTGATAGTGTAGCTTTGAAAGAATAGATTTGATAAGTAGGAACCAAATTTCTTATTGCATTTTTTGCGTTGTTTATATGAGCATAGTTCAAAATATTATTAGATTAAGTGATTTTCTTAAAAGAAGAGTATTTTTATCACTATCAAGCATACTTAAATACAATAAATACCATATCAGTGCCATAAGTTGGAGAATGACCCAAATGATCAAATAAAATTATATTAGAATAAAAAGACTTCTTCCAAAATGAAATTTTACTTAAGCATAAGGATATTCAAACTGTTAGAATTATGTTGAAAAAATTAGGTCCTAATAAGGTAGAGATGAAGGAGATTTATTTTGATTTGATCAAATCTTGTCAAGATGTTGACTAAATAAAATTGATTTAGATATATGGATTGAAATATGGATTGATTTGTTATAATCATCATCAACAACAAAGCCTTGTGCCATATTAAGTAAGGTCGGCTACACAAATTCATCGTCTCAATTCAGATCTATCGTGAGTCGTTCTCGAGCTTAAATCCAAATAGTTAAGATCCCTTCATATAGTCTCATTCCAACACATTAGTTGTTATAATATTTTAAGATGATACGAGCGGGTGTGTGGAGACACTGTTGCACCACAAGAGAAGATAGCGCGCGCACACATACACACACATAGAGAGAGAGAGAGAGAGAGAGAGAGAGAGAGAGAGAGAGAGAGAGAGAGAGAGAGAGGAAGAAGAAGAAGAAGAAAAGGGGGAATAATGAGAGATGTGCTCGTTCTTCTCAGTGGATTTTCTATTCCAGTGATTATTAGAGGTGATTGACTACCATCGGAGCATGTATCTTGTTTTCAATGAGCTTATGTTGAATATTTATCCAATTCCACACCAACACAAACGCGATCTATGGAGGTCCTTACGATCGGTCGATTTTGGATCAAACACAATTTAGGAGAGGGGTTTGTGGCGGTTCTTACAGTTGAAGGAAAAAGAAATACAAAATTTTGGCCACTTTGATTGGACGTGCAGCCTTTTAGTTTTTTTATATCATTGGATAAGATATATATATGGACTAATATGTCGTTAACATAAAATAGAGAATTGTATTTTGAGAAAAAATGTATTATTTTAGGAATTACAAACCAGCTTGTAAAATCCCTAAGAATTTATTTTTCAAAAAATAGATTTCTAACCTGATCCAATATCCATATCAGAAAAACAAGCTATATATCTTGTAGTACTTGTTGAGACCTTTCCAACGAGCCTAAAAGCATTGAAATCGGAATCCGTATGAGGAAATTGTGTACAAAATACTATTGGGCAATGGTTATTGGATCCAGATCTGAACCCGTATGTGATTGGGTGGAACCTATATAAGAGGTGCGAGCGAAGTGGGCTGGCTACTCAGACCACTTAGCCTCACCAGAGCTCCTCCCCTCTTGTCGGATCTCTACCGACGGAGATGATTTTCGGCCACCAATCGGAAGTTCAAGTACACCATTTTGAAGAACTCGACGCGAGGATTAGTCATGGACACATCCGTGTTCCACGAAATGCTACAGAACTCCTTTTCTGGGCAAAGGAAGCTCGCAAGAGAATGTTCCCATATGGATGGTTTTAACCTCCTTTTGCTGTCGGATCCATGTGATTTTTGCTCTGTGGATCTTTGATAGTGTACTTTACATGTCTATGGCATCATAATCGAGTTTGGGTGAGTTTTTGTGCCAAAATTCGTCTCCTATCGCTTCATGTTTTTGTGATTTGTCGTTGATATATTGTGTGCTTGTCAAAGAAAAAATATGTACGGCATGTGGGTAACTCCAAGAATATCCGGGTGAAATCAAATCGTCGATTGGAGAGTTTTTCAAGCAAAATTGAATAATTGATCAAGTCAATCATACCAAATTGCATGATAGATCAATTTAGAAAATGATCGATCGTAGAAAGTACCATGATTGATCATACAAAGTTGCATGATCTATCATGAAATGAAGGATCATACAAAATTGCATGATCAATCAATCTAACCAAAATGATGGATCGTGTTCCTAGTGGTGGTCGATCAGTACTGATGGATCAACACGCTGAAATCATCGAGTATTCTGGGAATGTGAACCCATTTGGACCTTATAAATAATATAAATTGATTTGGAAAAGATGTAGATCTTGTATGATATGGTTATTATGATAAAGTCTTGGATATATTAAAATGGATTGATAAATAATTGAAATGGATCCAATATAAACTATCAGAAATGAAAAATCGATGCAGTGAGCCTTTTTGAGTGAGAGCATCTTGAGCATCATTCAAATGATCGTGGGGGATTCCAGATCTGAAATATATCTTCATGGGCCATGGATAGATTTCCTATCGCATCCTTTCTTTCCATGCCACGATGATTATTCTTAAGTAGTAAGGATGTGCTACGATTCCTCAATGAGTTATCCTATTTATCATGGTATATAATGATTGGATTAATTAAATTAATGTGTGTGTAAAGACAGTTAATTTTAATGATGTACATGTATTGGATTCCCAAAGAGGGGATGAATTTAAATACAAATTAGGGGACATTGAGTGAAAATTTGAGTAAGCCTATTGAAGGATGGAGTATTCTAGAAGCATAAACTCTAAGATAGTTATAAACAAGTATTTATAAAGGTTGTGGGATTGTTGAGAACTTAGTTCGGATATGTGTACTTAAATGCATACCTATTATTACAATTCGTTATTAAAAAAGTAACACTAAAAAGGAAAAGTTGGAAGGGTATCTTGCAACTTCCCCACACAAATTGAAAAGGGAAAGAGAGATGTCGAGAACTCCATTCAGCCCCTTTTTCGTTGTCTCTTCCGCACCAAAGCAGAGAGTGAGGAGAGGAAGAGAAATAGAGGAGAAGAAGCGGAGAGAAGAAGAAGAAGAAGAAGAGAAGAGGAGAGAAGGAAAAGAGAAGTAAGGTAAGATCCCATTCCAAGACTCATTGTCTTTCTATTTTTTACTTGTGACTTAAGTTTTACTGTGGATATGAGGCTATTGATGTAGTTTTAGGGTTAGGATAGAGATGATGTTTCTTTTGTTATGATGTGTGTTTATACTTGTTTTTAGAGAAAAAAGTGATTAGTGAACAAATCAGTGGAAAGGTTTGTGTTGTTTGAACAAAATAGTTAACGGAGATGGGATCTTGCTTTCCATGTGAAAATCTATGAGGATTTTCTTAAAGAAAAAATATATTTATCCATACCTCTTGCCGAGTTCGTTTGTTATTAAGTGGTATTCTTAGATCTTGTGAACACCATAATTGTTGAGTTAATATTAGGATACATGGGAAAATATTTGTGAGGATCAGTGACATCAGAGGATGTAGTTGATTTAGGATAGAGTCGTGGAAAATTAATATATAAAAATATATGCAGATAAAGAAAAAAGAGAAAAAGAAATGATATTTTGGGACATGGTCCCTACTGGACAAGTAGATCTGTCAGATCAAAACTCATGATAGCACAAGATGATGTGACCGACATGACAGCAATCCATGATTAGACACAAGTAACTTACATGCCTGAAAAAAAAGAGGAGTGACTCTAGGGATAGTCACTCGAGAAGTGACGATTTCTCACTTTGTCCAAATGATGAGCATGTTCTATACACTCGAGGGTTAACAAATCAAAAGTCCGCTAGTTGTTTAGGATGCCTACTAGCTACAGTTAATCTTAATCGGTAGGGAATTTTATAATAACAATAACATCAATCACAATCAATGTTATGATGTTGGTAATGAAATAAAAGTAAATGGTGATTGATTATAATTAAAAGAAAGGAGAGAGAAGAAAACATCCGCCACCCATAGAATATAAAACTACTAGATTGCATCATATATGTCTTTTATATATCATTATTGGGCCTTTGTTCACAATCTTAATTGACAAACCCAACTTAGGTGAAGGCCAAGACCCACATTACCGGACGGAAATCCATCCAACAACCTCATCGGTAGCTCCATCTACACTCTACATTGGCGCACCTAACTCTTTCCACTTATCGTCATGTCCATGACCCCTCGAGATGATAGTGAAGAGAGTATCACCTCATCGTACTACATTCGTGGGGAAGAAGATATAGTCCTAGTCATGCTTTTGGAGACAATAACAATGATGATCAATCTCACTTCGAGGTAGGAATCAATAATCTCTTACCATTATCAACACCAACTACCCTTTGATGATGAATGCACGATAGAAGATTGGTTAGGATAATTTTTTGTGATTTTTAGAAGTTGACTAATGGGGATGTTCAATTTTTGTAACCCCTTATTGTGATGAACAATTTTTTATTCCTAACCTTTTCGATTTATATGTGATTATGATGGTTTAACATGCAAACATTTCTTTACAACTATGAAAACTAGACGGTAAAGTTTATGGAAATAGATGGATATATTTTCAGCTGCGCATGTCTCTTCATATGTCTTTGTATATGTAATTGACATTTTTGATGGGAGGTTTGGAATCAGATTTGCTATCTTTTTGTAATTATTTCCTTGGTTAATTGTTGCACAACAAGTTAGAATCATCATGCTCTGATCAAACTCAATATCATGCATAGGAGATCGTGGCATGACAGAAGTAGTACTGGAGTAAGATTTCCTTGAATTACATAGGAATTAGAATAGATCAGAGTTCTTGTGATCTTGTACTATATAAAGTAGGATTATTTACATAGCATCAGAAAATTCTTTAAATTATCATAATCATATAATTGAATTTTCAGAAAATGCTACTGAGGATTAGACCGTAAAATGCACATGCTAGCAGAGGTCATCTTGGTAGGATGACCTAGATTCAACAATTTATGGAGGCTGTAATGAATATGCTTGATGACTTGGAGTCTCAACTTCTATGTGTTATACCTGATAGACATGAGTAGGAAGCAAAGGCAGAGCAAGATGTAGAAAAATCTAGCAGGGTCAATTTGAAAGGCCCAGAAGAAGGGTGCGGAATTTAGAAGACATCATAAATTTTAAAGGATGCTGAAGAGGAAGTCGATGAAAGAGGAAGAGCTGTCAAAGTTGCCAATAGGATCTGATGAAGACGATGAAAAAGATGATGGAAAGGATGAAGTTCATGACAAGTGCTTTGAAGCATTTCGAAGATTGAAGACTCCGTCTTTCACTAGAGATGGTGATCCTACATCGGCCGAGAATGGGATCCAGAAGATGATTAAGATATTCAGATTTATGAAATTGGTAAACACTCTTGGATCTCTTTTGCTGCCTTTCATTTTGATAGGGATGCAGAGTGATAGTAGAGATCTCTTTACCTTAAGGAAGACTATAAAATATCTTGGGAGGAATTTCTTGAGATCTTTATTGAGTAATATTATCTTGAAGCTTGGAGGGAGAAGAAGAAGGTGGAATTTTTCAACATACTTTAAGGGTTGATGATTGTTGATGAGTACAAAATCAAGTTCTTAAAATTAGCTCATTTTGCAGCAGAATTTGTGCCTACTGAGATAAGAAATGTAAATTTGAACAAGATGCGATGCCATCCATTCGTAACCTAGTAGCAGGGTTAAGGTTGAAAATTATTGCAGTAGTAGTTGACAAGGAAAGGATTCATGAACGAGAACATAATGAATTAAATTGCAGAAAGGAACTGAGAAATGGTGGTCATGTTTTCAAGAAGTACATGAACCAATCATGAAAAGACCGTTGTTATCATCCCCATGTGGTCAACATCAACGAGAAAACAAAAATTTGAGGATGTATTACATTTATACTCGAATTCAGCCAAGTCTTTTTGGAGACTATGAAAATTCTGAAGGGGGAATAAGATTTGAGAAGCTGATATGTCCATCACGCGGGAAGTAACATTTCGGAGCATGTTAGAAGAACATGGTGTGCTATATGTGGTCAGAAGGGACATCCTAAGAAAAATTACCTAGGAATCCAACAATTTGGGAGTTATGATGGAGGAAATGTGAATCGAATAATAATGTCAGCTTATAATCCCTTCATGAGAGAATCAAATGCAGTTGATTCTGTGGTGCGAGGTATGATTCTAGTTAATGATATTTTGGTTCACAAACTATTTGATTCGGGAGTTACACATTCATTTGTGTCTCCTGAATTTACTTCTAAAATTTAACGTAAACCAATGATATTAAAGGAAGCATACTTAATATCAATTCCTAGAAAATAATTATTTATAACTAACACAATTTATGAAGGGTGTTCAATTAAATTAGAGGATGAGAGGTACGTGCCAATTTAATGATTATTAGGATGGTGGATTTTGATATGATGTACTAGTTATTGAAGCATCATGAAATCATTTGTTGTCATTGCAAAAGAGTGGTCTTTAACATTTCGGGTGAACTAATGTTTGAATTCAAAGGAAAGATAGAGGATAAATTATAGCGTATAATCATAGCACTGCAAATCAAAGAAATTGTTAGATAGTGGATGTCAAGGATATCTAGCGTACTTACTCTCCCATCTAAAGAAGAAAAGGATATAAGAACCATTCCAGTCATTCAGAAATTTCAAGATGTCTTTTCAGAAGAATTACCCAGACTCCATCCTAATCGAAAGATTGAATTTACGGTTGCGTTGTTATAACAAAATGGTGGATGGATATAGGATCTTTCTTTGCATGTAAACATCTATGATGCTTTTTCGTGAAATAAATATATTTAGCCATACCTCTTGATGAATTAATTTGTTATTAAGTGATACATTTTGAGATCATGTAAAGAACGTAATTGTTGAGTTAATATTACAATACATGGGTAACATATATGGGGGTCAATTACATCAAGGTATGTAGTTGATTTAGGATGGAGACGGGAAACTAAAATACAAAAAACATATGTGTGGAGAAAGAAAATAAGAGAAAAATAAATGTTATTTACGGACATGCTCCCTACTAGCCAGGTAGACCCTTCGGATCGAAACACGTGGTATAGCACAAGATGAGGTGACTGGCCATATACTAATCCTCGAACTTGTTCGTCTATCGAATCCTAAATCATAAGATCCGTCTTGTTAAGAGGAAACCAACAGAATTAGTTTCGTGTGAATCATGCTTCATTTCAAATTGTTATGATTTTCGGAAGAAAGAGAAGTAAGGAGGCTTAAGATGTCATTATCCCATAATGACCATCATTAAGACTAATTAAACATGATTAAAGAAACTAATGACAGATTGAAAACAACTAATGACCATAGCGTACACTAATCAATAGTTAGCAAAAGATAAGCATGAGCCGTAAAAGTTAAATCGTGATTAGTGAAAGTTAATCACAATTAGCATTAATTAAGCGTCATTGGTGAATTTAGAATCCTCTGTAAAGTTCTAACTTAAGCACTAAGTTTTGGATAAAACTTGGCCAAAACCATGGGCCATTAATCATGGTTTACTAACCATGGTTAATGGTTTTCTGGAGCCTATAAATGCCCCCTTTCCATTCATTCTCTGTGATTTTCACTACCACCACTACCCCGAGGGCTAGGATCGAGAGGTTGGAGGAGGAGTGGGAGGTGGGGAAGGAACGCTAGTGAAGTTCTGCCGGGAGGACGTGGAGGAGGAAGGTACGATCCTCTCCTACTTGGATTCGTAAGTAAATTCTAATGTGAGCTAGCTTTTTGATTCATCTTCCTTTTTCGATTCATTTTCTGTTGTGATTTGAAGAGAAATCTGTGTAACACCCTACTTAGGTGTGGGAGGTTATACACGTCAGTGAACCCTGTGATTCGTTACAATTTCACTCACCTAAGATACGTGATGTTTACCGGATCTCCATTGCTTATGATTCTATTCTTTCGATTCCGTTTTTTATAGTTGTTTTAATGGAGAAATCAGTGTAATACCCTATTTAGGTGCGGCCGGCTATGCACATCAGTGAACCATGTGATTCGTCACACTTTCACTCACCTAAGACGTGTGGTGTCTACTGATTCTCCATCTCTTGCAATTTTATTATATTCTTTCAGTTTCGTTGGTGTTTTCCTCTCGGTGATTTTATAGAGGAAACTCTTCATTTTTCTTTTAAACCATGTCCCGATATAAGGGTAAACTCTGTCAAAATTTTTATAAAAATACGTCCTGATATAAGGGGAAGCTCTACTGAAATTTTCCTCGAAATATCACCCTGTATAAGGGGAAGCTCTCTTGAAATTTTAAGAGAAAAATATGTTCTTCGCGTTCTTCATATTCTTCGTATGTTCTTCGTGTTCTTTGTTTGTTCTTCATGTTCTTGGCACGTTCTTAGCATTTTTTATATGAAAATAAAATTCGATCGTTACATGGGCTAATAGTCATCTTTTTTGCAAAAGAATCACGATAAAGCACTGAATACGCGAGAGAGAGCTCAATTAGGTAACAAAATCCTTTCTTTTGTTGTTGGGTTCTCATATAAGATCGTTGAGATTTCTGATTTTATGCTCCTTTCTACGAAGAACCCTAATTTGGCTATTTTTCAGAGAAAATACGAAAAGTTGCTTAGTGATTTCAACTAAAATAAGGTCTAAGCATTGAATGGATGCAATGGTTTGGAAAGTTAGGGTTTGGAAGTTAAACTGATCATAAAAATGAATATATAAATATATAATTTAATAGGATTTATTTCAAATAGGACGCAGTCCTTCCATTCCTAAGGAAGGCCGCCCCTTTTTTGTATAAAACAGGGTACTTTAGTAGAATACGTATATAGTTTGTATTATAGGCGCACGTTATAAACAGTTTTGTATTATAATGTGCAGTTTTAATGTTTGTATTATAATGCGCAGTTTTGTATGCGGCTTTGTATTTATAACGTGCACCTATAATACAAACTATATACGTATTCTACTAAAGTGTCCTGTTTTATACAAAAAAGGGGCGGCCTTCCTTAGGAATGGAAGGACTGCGTCCTATTTGAAAGGCCCCCTAATTTAATATATATATATGTGTGTGTGTGTGTGTGTGTGTGTGTGTGAGTCTATACTCAATGTTGATGATTATGCAAATCTAAGGCTTAACATAGGAATTTCATAACGGAAATTGATGCATATAGAAATGGATCCTAAAAAGGATCGTGTGTTACGCCAAATGCAAGGAGTAGAACTACAGGTCGGACATGCAACCTGTAGTTTTGTCGGAAGGAACCCGTATTGGCGTTGCCCTACCTAGGTGGTACGCGGTTGCCCTGTTATGATAAGTGTGCATGAAATGAATGATTTGTAACGCATGGTACTGGGTGCCAATATATTTGGATTTAATGACGGAAGATGTGGTCATGTCATGTGGAGGCACATGTGGTTCAATAGCACCTGGGTCACGATATCATGTATTTAAAGCTGCTAGTTATGTAAGTTAACCTGTCGTTTTAAGCAACCGAGTTCTCGAGGAAGGTGTGCTTCTTTGTTATCAGGCTGAGAGTTTGAAACCCTAGATAATAAAAGAAAAGTAAATTGTCAAGGTAATATTATAGGATTGGTTGAGGCAACGTGCGGCAGCGTAAGCTCACTAGATCAACGAAATCTCCAACGATGAAGTGTCCACAGCTTTGGAGTCCGTTAATGGTGGGGTTCTCCAGGACTAATCCCTGATGTGGAATAGAAGGAATGGGTCTTAAACTAATGCGAATAATGAAATTTTTTGGTATAATAAGTTTTTGATAAACTGCACTACCTGTTTGCTTTACTCTTTTTTGTTACTTAGCACTCGCTAATCTTCATCTTATGATTTATGGAAACCCAACAAGTACCGGTGAACCATCACAAGGACTTTAATAATCTAGCCATCTAACGTATTCATTCAACCAGTCACAGTAGCTTTACTCTAAAAAGTAGTTAGTAGTCTTTTTGTGTATTTTCTTCCTAGCTGATGAGCAAGTAAATGGTTATAATGGGACAATGTATCATGTGAATTTTATTTTGTGATTGGAAAAGTGTTGAAATACTTCCTTCTGAGTATTTTTATTTGCGCTCTATTTCTGAATGATAGTTGTAATTGCTGAATAAATTATTGCTATGTAATCAGATCCAGATATGGGAGGATCCGACGACCTACAATTGGGGTCGTGATAGTTTGGTATCAAAGCTCAGTTACTCTAGTAGTTTACTCAATAATTGATAACTATGAGCGGTATTTAGAAACTAAGTTTGTCTTAAGATCCCTTGATCTTAATAAGTGACTGCAACACCATTCACAAGTCATTGTCCCTTATGTACAACATGCTAAAACATATAAGACCTAACCTTTGACTTTGATTCATTCCAGGATTATGGCATTGCTGAGCGACCCGAGCGACTAAGGTAAGAAGGTATCAATGGTCGATGCGACCTCAACCTCTCGGATCGTACTCAATAAAAAAAACAAAGACCATCAAGTATAAAATCAACAAATCAGGTCAAATAGTGGTCTCGTTATTTTATTTTACATGGTATAGCTACCAGGGTCGAACACAAGGAGCACGGAATGCGTGGGCTACGAAGTAGCTGGGCTTCAAAAATAAAAAGAAATAAACTATTTTTGGTGGATTTTTGGTTTTTCAATTTTTTTTGTAAATTTTATATTAAGAAAAATGTAAAAGAAGTAAAAAAGGGTACAAACAAATAATTATTTAACATACCAAAACAGGTCAGAAAATTAAAATAAAAATATTTTTGATTTTTATATATATTCAAATGTTTTTGATATTTTTCATGGATTTTTCTGATTTTTAGTTAATTTTATAAAAATGAAACAAGGCTAAAAATCAAAGATACTGTGCAACCAGAACCTAAGGGCACTTCAAAATATACAAAGTGCCTGTAAAATTCTAACAATAATTTTATTGTAAACTAGAAATAAAACTCTAACTAAAGAAACTGAAATTGTATTTTTTTTTATTTTTTAAGATTTTTAATGATTTTTATAAGTTTTTTAATTTTTTCCAATTTTTAGGGTTTTTATAAATCCAAATGCAATGAAAATTGGGTTGAATAAAAAACACAACAAAACAAGTAAACGCTAAAATTTTTAGATTTTTTACAGGGTTTTTAATATTTTTAGTTGATTTTTCAAATTAAACAGAAGCAAAATTTTAGGTTTTTGATTTTTTTAAAATACCAAATGAAAACAAAAAGAGTCCAAAAATTCACAAAAATTTTTACACTATGGCAGGAGCCATGTATCCCAATTTCACAAAATTTGGGTGAAATTTGCTATTTATTCAAGCCAATAAAAACACACAACACACATGGACCTAGTTGCAAGGAAAATAAGTTCCAGGGGCCAATTGATAACACGTGTCAAAAGTATAGGGGGCCCACTACAATTTTTACGCAAATTCAGCACATGTCCAAAACACCACGCACATGGGGTATAAGTGCAAATGCTAAAAGTAAAACATCAAAACATAACCTCCATTAAATTCAGGGCAGTATCTACAAATATCCCACTACACACGTGACAATGCACGTGCAACCATAAAAGGACTAGAAGTAAATAAGAAAAACTATAGGGGCACAGATGCAAATAGTCTACAGTATATTATTTATTTAACATACTAAATAAGAACATAAACAAACTGTAGGGAAGGTGATGCAAATTACCCAGCCGAGTCGTGCGGGTCACGTGGTGTGCCAGGTGGCGCCCTCTGAATGGCTGGCGACGGATGGTCCTGGCGCCGACACCTGGTGGATCCAACGGACTGGCGAAGAGGCGCACGTGGGTCGTACGGGGCCGTTAGATGTCAGATCTAACAACATGACAAGCGCAGACTACAGACGGTGGTGATCGAATCTGGACGGTGGAGAAGGCTGCTGGAAGAACTCCTCCTGGGCGACGTTCGCCAGAGCACCGGGGAAGATCGGTGACTCCGATGAACAATCGGACAGTGGCAAAAAGATCGTACGGCTCCTCCGCGTCGGGTGGCGAAGTCGGATGGAGTATCCACCGGTCGGATCTTCGAGAAGGTGGCTGTGACCTGGGATGGTTCCGGCGATGCTGAATGAAGGTGAGATGGGGGGTAACTGCGCACGTTCTGACCTGCAGGTGAAAGCTTCGACTCGGAGGGACACTCCGGTCAGGGTTATTGGGCCTAAAGATACGTGAAGTGACGGTGGGTGGCGAAGGGAGGTTATGGCGAAGCGGCGGAAGGAACCTAAGCCTAATCTTGGCTCGTACAACCAAGATTTGGGTGGTCAGACTGCGGAGGAAGGATGACGGTGAACAGGGGCGTAGATCTGAACGGATATGAGTGGCTAATGGAACTCTGACCACCGGGTCGGTGCTGGCGGAGCGGCGAGTGGATGAATCATAATGGAAGGAACTAGGGTCGATAAGAGGTATACCTGATGGTCCTAGGTTGATCCTGAGCTCCAGGAGGTGAAGTGGATGGGGGTCTTTGCCTCTTCCACGCTGCGGAAGGTGGGGAGGCTCGAACGTGGCGGAGGTCCGGCCACGTTTTTCGAGCGTCGGCTGCAACCACTCTCTCCGGCCACAAAAGGGTTCTTCCAAAAGCTGTCACCAAGGGGAAGGCCTCTAGGGTAGAAAGAGGGAGTGCGACGCAAGCTGCTGATCTGGGCAAAGAAATGAAGGATTTATAGCTCTTTCCAGGTGATTTCTAAGATCGGGTGAGGGCACGTGAACCGAAGGCGATCCAACCTTCCCTAGGGATTTGCGAGGGTCGTGGATCCAAGGGGAAGGAACGGACGGAAGAATCCGGGCGAAAGGTGGAGGGATCCGAGTGAGAAAATTTTGAGAAGAGGAGGCACGACTCAGATACGAGCGAAGACCGGTCCGGGAGGGGGAGTTGACCGGGGTCAACATCCCTCCTGGACTAATCAAAAAAAAGGAAAAAGAAAAGATTTGTAAAATAAATAAAAAATAGAAAACGATTTTATTTTTAAATATTTTCAAAATAAAAAATGTTTATTATTATTCAAATTATTTTTTAGTGTTTTTTTTTATTTTTATGAAAAATATAAATTATGGTATATATATTATATTATATTATATTATATTATATACATGTATAAAATACCAAGGTAATTTATATTATTATTTTTATTTTCTTATTTTTGTAAAAATACTCTAATTTTATATTTTATTTATTTGCAACATAAAATTTAGAGTATAAAATAATTTTTATTTTATTTTTATTGGCTATTTACAAGAGTGAAATAAATAGATGTATTATTCATATATACATGTATTATGTACAAGGGTGAGAGAGAAATTATTTTGTTTTTTATTTTTAATTTAATTTTATAATTTTTGTTTTATTTTTGGAAATATATACATGGTAATAAAAACACATTTTTATTTTTATTTTTGTGAAAATAAAATATTTACAAATAAGTAGGAATATTCTCAAGGTATAGTGATCCTATCTCTCTCTACTTATTTTATTTGGCGATCAGGCCCATATTGGGCCCTATCTTGAGATTAGGTCACTCAATATTTATTCTAAATATTTCCTTCTTTTTTTATTCTTTATCTTTTATTTTTTTAACAAATACATGCTAATTATTGATATTTAACAAATGCATGCTTATGTATAATTTATTGTATTTACAAATATATGCATGATGTTTTGCCAATATTTTTAGCTAAAATAAAAGAATAAAGAGTGATGAATGAGTATTCATCACCCCCTATACTTTACTTTTGCTAGTCCCTTAGCAAAAAATTATTTGAAAAAGAAGTGAAAAAGAGAAAGGAAAAGAAAAAGAAGAAAAAGAAGGTGAATCAATGTTGATTATTAAACTTACCTTCATTAAATTGAAGTATGGAGCTCAGTCAGATCTTTGGATTATTAACTTGTCAGAACCTTATTTGGACTTAGGATTAAAACTCAACAACCTCTAAGTTCCACTATTCTATAGTCAAGACTCTTCAACAATCCAGATCAGAACAAGTCTACATACATAAACTCTAATGACCATGAATCTTTTCTTGTACTGTGTAAGTGATATGTAGCTCCCCACCTCAGAAATGACAAAGTGACAACCCCCCTCAATAAGGTAACTCTAATACCCTAGTCTGGCAACTCTTTCCTCGAGGAGTGGGGTATTCCCTTCTAAGTTCAAGTTCAACCGGCTCAAGAAGAGGAGGAAGAAGAGAATGGACCATGGCCAGTGTAGCCATGTATTCTTGGGAGCTCAACCAGTGTAGCTAAGTCTCCCTGCTGCAAGCTTCATGAGATGGGCATGGGTAACATAAGCTTTTCTTTATTTGACTATATACACTCCGGTGGGTATTTCATTTTCTATCAGACCCACCACTTTTTTGGAGTTTTTCTTTTTGCACATTTTTTTGATGTGCATATGTACAACATATCTACATGGTGCAACATATATACATAAGGAGTTTTTCCTCTTGAGCCAGTAGACTATCCCTCTTTTGAAGCTTTATCGCAACCCACAATTCCTATCTTTAGACCTCACTGCTACCAGACCAAGTTGAGACACACTTCCTTCACTAAAAGAAGAAGAGAGGTTCCGCCTAGAAGTACTACCCTCATATGCTACCCCAAGTCAATGAAGACTGCCTCCTCACCACCTCATCCGTAGAGAGCTAGGTGTAAAGTGCTGGTGCAAGTAAAGCCATTGTCTGTGAGAGTCATGTGTGTGTTGTTAAGTGTTCTACTTAGGCTCATCAAGATGACATATAATCATGGCCTAGTGGACTCAAAGAATTAAGTCACCATGGACCTGAAAAATCTCAACCCTAAGCCCTATAAGGTTCCTCTTAGAATTAGGTGGATTAAGATCTTAACCAAGCTCCATTTTCCAATTTAATTCCAGTCTAGTTTAAATGTTAACTATGATTCAGAAAAACTATACAAATATTTACAAAAATGCAATTTTTGAAAATTTTTGAAAATGTGCAGAATTTTTGAAAATGTTTGAAAACATGGATGTATGCATGAATGCAGAAGTTTTTCAAAATATTTACACACATTTACACAAGGGTTTTTACAAAGTTTTTGTTTTTCAGACATTTTACAAAAGTTTGTACTATATACATAATTTTAATATCAAAATATTTACAAACTATTTACACAAAACAGTTTTACAAACATTTTTACAAAAATAATTTTGTAAATAGCTATGTATGTGCAATAAAGAAGTTTATGTGCATTTTTTTTAAATTTTTATGGGTTTTTACGGATTTTAGCCATTTTATTTATTAACACACTCACACAAAGTACGAGTTATGGCTAAAGTATATATGGAATATATACGACACCCCCTATACTTAGCTCGAACGATGTCCTCAGAGTGAATCAAGAGCGATGAAGAAGACATAACTCGTGCTTAGTATAGGAAAGTGAAAAGGAAGACTATACTACAAAGAGAATGAACGAATAGAATGGAAAAAGAATCTCGGGGTTTCCCCCTGTACTTAGGATCAAGTAATCCTAAGTATAGTAGGTTGTACACAAAGGGAAATCCGAGTGGAAGAATGTACAGGATCTACCTCCCCTATACTTAGGGTAAAATATCCCTAAGTATAGGCAGCAAAACAGAGATAGAAAAGAATCAAAAGAAAATCAAAAGTCTCACACCTCCTATACTTAGGGTAAATTACACCCTAAGTATAGCATAATCAAAGATGCAGATGGGGTGTTGGACTGAAGAATAGTATGATATGGACATTTGGATCTATACAAGGCGGGAGAATAGTTATAATCAGGTGTGAGATGCAATAGATGTGAGTCAAGAGACCACATCTCACGCAAAATGAATAGGGGCGACGTCAATGACCAACGGCTCATGATCTAGATATGGTTTGAGTTGCTGCCTGTTGACACGAAAGGTAGATTCAGATGACAACTCGGATATGTCGATGCTTCCGTTGTCATCTACCTTTTGGACCTGGTATGATCCCTTCCATTTGCTCTGTAACTTCCCTGGAAATAAACAAAGCCTAGCATCGAACAACCATACTCTCTGTCCTGGCTCAAACTGCTTGTGGCTGATATGAGAATCATGCCACTCCTTCACTCTCTCCTTATACCGTAGACTGCTTGAAAAGGCTGCATCCCGAAGCTCCTCCAGGGCTACCAACTCTGCCCTCCTCTGGTCTCCTACACTCACTGGATCCAAAAGTATATCTGTGACTGCCCAAGATGACCTATGTCTTAGCTCAACAAGTAAATGGCAGGGCTTGCCATAAACGAGGCGAAAGGGAGATGTACCCAAAGGCGTCTTGAAGGACGTCCGATATGCCCACAAGACCGAGTCCAAAAGCTGTGACCAAACCTTTCGATCAGGGCGGATGACCTTCTGCAAAATAGTCTTGATCTCCCTGTTCGACACTTCAGCAAGACCATTGGTATGAGGATGATATGGTGTATCTACTCGATGGTCAATGCTGAACTCGCTAGCAAGGGCCTTTACCTTGTCGTTGACGAAATGAGACCCCCCGTCAGATATCAATACTCTGGGAACCTTGAACCGTGAAATGATATTCTTCCTCAAAAATCGGCATACAGTCCTAGCATCTGCAGTTCAGGCGGGGATGGCCTCAACCCAACGACTCACATAATCCACGGCCAACATAATGTACTCAAATCCTTGACTCTTAGGGAATGAACCCATGAAATCGATGCCCCATACGTTAAAAACCTCACAGAAGTGAATGGGCTGCATCGGCATCATATCACGCTGTTCGCAAGTGCCCATCCTCTGATAGTCAGTACACCTCTTCACAAATTCATCAGAATCCTTGAAGAGGGTAGGCCACCATAGGTCGGATTGGAGCACTTTCTGCGCCGTTCTCCTCCCAGAGTGATGTCCTCCTGCCTCAAGCTTGTGGCAGTATGTGAGAATGCTATGATGCTCCTCCTGAGGAATGCATCGATGCCAGACACTATCCACTCCTTTATGATAAAGGACAGGATCCTCCCAATGGTAGAACTTTGCCTTCGTGAGGAAGGTCTCAAGTCGCTGCCTGGGCCAACCTTGTGGAACTTTCTTGGCAACAAGATAGTTCACAATGTCAGCGTACCACGGGAGAGAGGCGATAGCAAGGATCGCCTCATCTAGGAAGGTCTCAAAAATAGGCTCAATCTGCTCAGAATCCTCAAGATGCTCTAATCGGGAGAGATGATCCGCCACCACATTCTTGACTCCAGACTTATCCTTAATCTCTATATCAAACTCCTGGAGTAGAAGGATCCATCTGGTCAATCTAGCTTTTGCATCCTTCTTGGCCATGAGGTACCTGATGGCGGTGTGATCTATGAAAATGGTCACCTTAAATCCAATGATGTATGATCTGAACTTATCTAGGGAAAACACTACGGCTAGCATCTCCTTCTCAGTGACGATGTAGTTCCGCTTAGTGGTATCCAAAGTACGTCTAGCGTAGTGTATGGCAAATGGCATTCCATCCCTCCTCTGTCCTAGCACGACCCCTACAGCAAAATCGGAGGCATCCGTCATGATCTCGAATGGGAGAGACCAATCAGGTGGCTGAAGGACAGGAGCCTCAACAACTAGACTCTTGAGAGTCTCAAATGACGCTAGACACTTATCATCCACAATGAACTCAGTGTCTTTGGTCAGCAAATCAGTTAACGGCCGGACATTCCTGCTAAAATCATGAATGAATTATCGGTAGAAACCGACGTGCCCCAGAAAAGACCGTAACTATCGCAAGTTGGACGGTGGACTAAGTTTCCTAATGATATCCACCTTGAACGGATCAACCTCCATGCCCCTGTTGGAGATGATATGGCCAAGCACCGTCCCTTCAGTCACCATGAAGTGACTCTTTCCCAAGAAAGCACAAGATGGACCTCAATGCATCGTTGAAGGACATGGTCTAGGCAGTCAAGACAAGCATCAAACCCATTGCCATAGACCGAAAAGTCATCCATGAAGACCTCCAAGCACTCACCCACCATGTCCAAAAAGATGGACAACATGCACCTTTGGAATGTCGCCGAGGCGTTACATAGACCAAAGGGCATCCGTCTGAAAGCATATGTCCCAAAGGGACAGGTGAATGTAGTCTTGTCCTGGTCTTCGGGCGCAATGGCCACCTGATTATATCCGGAGTACCCGTCCAAAAAGCAGTAGTGACTCTTCCCAGCTAGCCTCTCTATAACCTGATCAAAAAATGCAGCGGGAAATGATCCTTCTTGGTGGTCTGGTTCAATCGTCTATAGTCCACACAGATACTCCAAGAAGTGGGTACCCGGGTAGCCATCTCCTCTCCAGACCCACTAACAACTGTGGTGATGCCTGTCTTCTTGGGCACCACATGTAACGGACTGACCCATTTGGAGTCGGAGATGGGGAGATAAAATCGGCGCTCCACCATTTTAAGATCTCCTTCATGACAACCTCTCAAAGATTGGGGGTTCAACCGCCGCTGGAACTCATGTTACGGCTTCACGTCCTCCTCGAGATAGATATGGTGGGAGCACAGGGCCGGACTTATCCCCTGGAGATCGGCTACACTCCATCCTATCACCTTGCGGTTCTTTTCAAGAACCCCCATCAGACGAGATTCTTGCTCTCCAGTCAAATCCGCAGAGATAATGACTGGGTGCATCTCATGCTCACCCGCAAGGAACCTATACTTCAGCGTTGACGGCAAGGGCTTCAGCTCTGGACAACTGAGTGCTGGCGGATCTGGCCTCTGAAATGCCTGAGTGAATGCGACCAAATCTGCATGGGAGAATGAGAACTCTCACTGAAAATCAGAATATGGTGAAGATTGCTCTGCTGGTATATCCCTGCTCTGAATGGGATCAGCCTCCACCCTAACTGCCGGCTCCGCGGATGTCAGATCTGAAATCATATCATCGAACTCTACCCAATCTATGTCTGACTCCGAGGGATATGAATCTGTATCACAAAAATCAACTGCCTCGCTATCAGGAACACGATCTGCTGCATCAACTGTATCCTGTACCAGGAATGTGCTCTCCAAGATCTCCTCTACTGGCATCTGCACATCAGCAGGATCTGAAAGTGAGAGGATGGCTCGTGAAACTGGGTCGGACCAAACTGCCTCATCATCTGTAATCACAAAATCATAGTCATGGTGGATGTCTCGCTCTGCCTCTGTCATCTACTCTGAATCTGTAGGTGGGTCTGAGCAAGCTGAATCTCTGGCTCTAGTCTCCTCTATCGTCTCTATTTGTATACTCTCGCCCTCGACGTGAAAGTATACCTTCCCGCTATCACGATCAGACACTTCCTTGGCTGTGGCCAAGAACATGCGTCCTAAAATGATGGGGGTATCGGTCACTGTTTAACCAAGAAAAGTCAAGCGGTCGTATTGATCCACAAGGCGGATCAACAGTTGATGCGGTGACCGCTCGAAAATCCGGATTAAAACAACAATTAACCCACGACAAATATATCAAGCAATGAAAGTAAATGTGCGGAGTTAAAATCTATTATAACTCTACAACAAGATGTGTATAGTGCAAGTATGTGTAGAGGTCGAACACAGGGAGCAGACAGGTAGGACGGGGCAAAAATTGCTCAAAATGTGTGTGAAGGTGATCAAGTGTCTACTAAGCTAATTTTTGTGGGTTTTTAATTTTTATATTTTTTATTTAATTTTTTTATTTTGTGTTTTTGTATTTTGATTTTTAATTTACTGATTTTATATTTTCTTTTTATATTTTATATATTTTTTTATTTTCTTTTTCAATATTGGAAAATAAAGACAATGTAACAAAAGGGAAAAGGAGGTATTTATAAAAGTAGATAAAAATATTCAAAAATAAGCAAATAAAGTCTTTTTGGTCTTTTTATACCTTTTTACTATTTTTGTGATTTTTGGGTAATTTTTAGAATGTTTTTGGTATTTTTAATTAGCAAAATAAAGCAAACAGTGAATAAAATGCAAGGCTGAAACTTAAAATGGAGAAATAAAATAGTAAACAGTAACAAAAATTCTCCAAGTTAATTTTCAATGAAAGATAATGAAATAAGGAAACTTTAGGCACAAAGTTTGTATTTTTAGGATTTTTGAGGAAATTTTAGTATTTTTATAAAGGTTTTTAGGGTTTTGCAATTTTTAGGAGTTTGGTTTTGTATTTTTTAATGATTTTTGGTGTGGAGTTAAAACAAACTAAAATAGGCAATATATATTTTTTTGGGATTTTTATGGAGAGTTTTTATTTTGTTTTGGTATTTTATGAACTAGACAGTGCTGAAAATGACTATTTTTTATTTTTTATAAATATAAAAATGCAATAAATATGAAAAGTAAAAATATGGTGATAAACTACACTATAGCAGGAGCTTAATATGATTTTTGGAGATTTTTTTAGGTTTTAAAGATGCATGCAAAAATTACTAAAAGCAAAAAGAAAATTCACATTCACAGGGGCATTTATGTAATTTTCAAGAAATGCGGGGGTAATTTTGTAATATTCAGATAGTCAAAAGGCCTTAGCGCAAGTTGTCCACAAATTTATAACTACGCAAAATATTCACCGTACTAAATAGTAATAGAAGAAGTAGCGAGCACTATCCTGCAAAATTCCCAGGAGGCACATGCGTGAGCACGTGCACCTGGGAAGGACTACTTCACAAATCTAGAAAAGTCTGATGGCAAGTCAGCAATTATTACAAAAATAAAACAACTGCAGTGGAAAGCTTATGGCCTAATTGGAAATGCAAAATGCGCCGGGATCGGATGTGCAAAAATCCCAATTAAGGGGCCGATCGAACGGCGGGGCGGCTCTCACTTACGCCACGTGGCAGCCCCACGTAGCCCGATGCCCCTTCATCTTAACGGCCGTGATTAGTTGGAGCTCTCAGGATCTGACGGCCTGGGGTGCTTGGATGTGGAAAATCGGATGGCCCTGATCAAAAAGGGGGGGGGGAGAGATGGACGGTGGCTGCAGCACACCCCCTCCCCCGTTATGTTCTTGCGCGGAACAACTGGGCAACAGCGGCGCGCGTTCTTCTTCCCTGGAGAACACGAGGCTCCCTCCAGATGGTGAAGCTGCGGCATTGGGTACTTGCAAAAAGGAGTGAAGGGGGTCGTGGGCAAAATGCCGCGACCCGCGAATGACGGAAAGGTGGCCTGTGGGTGGAAGGCAACGGTGGAGATGGAACTCGCCGGGCCAAGCTCCGGCGAGGTGGTGAAGCGGGTGATCTAAAGGTGCGAATCAAAAGGAAAAGGAATGGACTATTCCTAAGGCTAAACTAGCTAAAGCAAACGCGAGAAAAACAAAGTGAACGGACCTCGATTGGCTTGGAACGCCAAGAGGAAGATACCTCACGGCCACGGCCGGAGATGGGTGGTGGAGCGCCGCTCCGGCCTTCGCCTGGCCTCGCGCGAAGGAGCTGGAGGCTCCCCTGTCACGGGAGTCGATCCAGAGCTCCACCGCGGGGTCAAACTTGGGTAGAAGAGGGTTCAAAGGGTTATGGAGTCTTTGGGTGGTTTTTGAAAAGAATGGCTGAGAGGCGATCTTCGAGGCGCGGTCACGGGTGCACCACAAAGATCTAGGCAGATCTAGGAGGTCGGCGGGGATCTAGGATGTGCCAGAAGCAATTTTCGTGAAGGAAGCGTCCTCCCTCGAGCAACGCACAAGCGGCGAAAAAATCGAGAAGATGGGGTCTCAGGCATTCTGACAAGGGTGCAGGGCTATGGTCAGGGAGTTGACCAGCTGGTCAACATCCCAGACCACCTGGTTGGTCCACGTGGACCAACCAGGAAAAAGCCCCAAAAAATATTTTATAAATTCGTTTTAAAATAATAAATGAATTATTTAGATTTAGGTTATTTAATAAAAAATATTTATTATTTTATAAATTATTTTATGGTAAATTTTATTTATTTTTTAGAGGTATATTTTTACAAGTTTGCATTTATGCCCCTTATGGTATATATATCTATATATTTTAGTATTTTATTTTTATTTTGTGTATTTTAATTTAATTATTTTTATTTCTTATTTTATAAAATTATAACATACTTTTATATACACAAACATATTTTTATTTTATTTATGTGTTTTGTACATTTAATAAAATATAAGTATAAAAAGTATAGGTATACATATAGGTAAGGTACCTATATATTTGATATATACAAGTATTTTTATTTGGATTTCTTTTGTATTTTTATTTTGATTTTAATGTACATAATTATTATAAGTAATATTTACAATATTATAAAAATATAAAAATATAAAAATAGAAAATAAATAATAAATTGAATATTTTAATATGTACAACTATACAAGGAGGGTCCAAAACTCAACTTTCAAACCGTAGCTCCGCCAAATGCGAAACCACCGCCATTAAATAGCTTATTTTCTTCTATATACAATTAAAGGTGAGTATGCTGCATTTGGAGTTTTCATTTGTGAGATATGGGTCTGGGAAGTTGGGATTCTGGATTTTTATTCAGACTATAACTTTTTATCTGTGTATTATTTTTCTGTGAAATCAATTTTGTATCTTTCTTTATAAATTTATCTACAACTTTCATGTACAAAGTTTCTTTATTTGATGTATAAAAGTGGAACCAAAAATAGGTCCCAAAATGAATAAAGAATGAATAGAGAGTATATGTATTTTATCTGTATTTTGGCCCTTATCTCCCCCTACTTTATTCCTTGTCGACCTATTCATCAAGATGCCTAGGTCTCGGGGTTTCGAGTCATAAAATATTTACAATATTTTATTCTTTTTCTTTTCTTTTCTTTATTCTATAATTTTGGCATTAAAAACCGTATTTTATACAGTATTTACACACATATGCATGAATGCTAAAATGCATGAATTAATGCTATTTACACGCATTTACTAGGGTTTTTAAGGCCAAAATGATAGAATAAAGATGATGAAACGTAGATTCATCATCCCCCTATACTTGCCTTTGCTAGTCCCTAGCAAACACTTATGCAATAAGTGCAGAACAAGACAATTAAAGAAAAGAAAAAGAAGAAAGATTGACTAAATTTAATTGTCAAACTTATCTTCACAAAATCAAAGTTTGGAGCTTAAGTCGGACCTTTGGAATTTTAGTGCGGGCTGAACCTTATTGAGAACCGAATTTGAAATCCAACAGTCCCTGAGAATCCCGAAACTCTGTCCAAGTCTTCTCAATAGCAAGGTCAGAAATATCTCAACTCATACGCAAACCCTTACGATTATGAATCTGACTCGTACAGTGTAAATGATGGTGGCTCTCCCCAGCTAGAATGACAAAGAGACTGACTTCTCCAGTATGACAACCCAATGATTCCCCAATCCAATAACTCCATCCTCGAGGAACGGGGTATTCCCTTCTAAGTTCAAGTGGCAACCAGCTCAAGAGGAGGGGGTGAAGAGAAGAATGGACGGTAGCCAGTGTAGCTACCTATCTTGGGATGCAAGACCAGTGTAGTCAAGTCATCCTGCCGCAGGCTCACATATTTGACTTTGAAACTCAAGCTTGCTTATTGACTTTGTACATACTTTGCAGGCTTTTTATTTTTGTACATGCCTGAACTTTTTTTTTGAAATACTATATACAACAGCATTTACATAAGGAGTTTTTCCTCTTGAGCTAGTAGACTATCCCTCTTTTGAAGCTTTATTGCAACCCACAGCCTCCTGTCTTTAGACTTCCTAATCACTGGACGGGTTGGGGTGCACTTCCCTCCCTAGAGGAGGACAAATGTTTCCATTTGTGTGCGTCTCATACCGGCAAATCCAATCCCCTCACCACTCCAACTGAGTCGAGCCATGTGAAAGGTGCAGGTGTCCAAGTTAGGTCATTATCAACAAGAGTCGTGCGTGTGCTCCGAAATACTCTACTTAGGCAGTCAAGAATCCATTGAACCACGTCTCGTGATCCTCAAAGAATTAAGTCAACTAGACCTGAAGTACCTCAAACCCAATTCCTATAAGGTTCCTGTTATTAGGTATATTTTAAGGTCCAATCAAGCTCCAATCTCCGGATTTTACTTAGACTCGTTCAACTATCAAACTCAATCCGAAAAATGCGAATGCCATGTAATGCAATGCAGAAAATATTTTTGTGATGCAATTTTCAAAGATTTTGAACTTTTTATGGATTTTTGAAAAGATGATGATGAATATGCAGATGCATTTTTTGTATTTTTTCAAAAAGATTTTTCAAATGTTTTTGGATTTTAATTTTGCAAATGTTTTTGGGCTTTTTGAAAACAAAAAGATTTTGGCTGAAAAATAGGTTAAAATATGTACACGGGAGTGCTTCTTATATTTACAAGAAGTGGATTTTAAGGATTTACAAGGGTAAGTGATCAATTTTATACATATATAGTGGATTTTGGTATGATGTGTATATTCCTCAAACTTATTTGAAAACAATTTACACACAATTTTTGAAAACTATAGTCCAAAATAGTTTTTACAAACATTTACACACATTTGACAACATTTTTGCAAAGGCTTTCAAAATAGTATATATAGGTTTTTCAAACATTTTTGCAACCATTTTTCAAACCATTTGCAAATCATTTTTCAAAAATTTTATTTCACACAAAGAAAATAAATTTTGCAAACCACACAATTTCACACAGGTTGAAAACATGTAACAAAATATTTTCAAAATAGTTTTCAATAGATGTTCACAAAGATTTTCAAACTATTTTTCAAACATTTTGCAAAAAACATTTTCACCTGATTTATTAATCAGTAAATACAAAAAAGAATTTGAGGAACAAAACACCTTTTTATTAAGGCTTTTAATGAATTTTAAAGAATTTTTAAAGACTTATTAGCCATATTTATTAAGAAAATACGAAAGTACGAGTTATGGCTAAAGTATATACGTAGTATATACGACCCCCCTATACTTAGCTTGAGCTATGTCCTCATAGATCGGAGAGAAAAGAGAAGACATAACTCGTACTAAGTATAGGCAAGTCTAAAGAATAAACGATTGAACGAATGAATCAATAAGAAGTTGACCGTCCCCCATACTTAGGATCAAATAATCTTAAGTATAGCAGACTGTACTCAACGTAGGGAGGGTCAAGGGTGGGAATGAACAGATCGTACTCAGATTGTCTCCCCCTATACTTAGGGTAAGATATCCCTAAGTATAGACAAGAAGAGGAGACAATGGAGAGGATCGAAATGAAACTGACAGAACTCGGGTGTGACCCCCCTATACTTAGGACAAAGTACGTCCTAAGTATGGAAAACTGTCTACAAGGGTGGCACCTTTTTGATAGATAAAGAAGATAGAAACGGAAAAGAAGAAAAGAAGAAAAGAAGAAAACAAATCGGAAGATGGCAGAAGATAGAGAAGGATATACACATCACTCCCCCTATACTTAGGGTAAAAGAAGCCCTGAGTATAGGCGACAACAGGAGTAATGAAACGAAACGAAGAAAGAGCACTCGCCTCGTCCACCCCCCTATACTTAGGACAAAGTACGTCCTAAGCAAGGCAGACACGAGAATGGGTGGACGAGTAAAAACGGGAGATAGGAAGATATAAACAAAGGAGGATGTACAACAGAGGTGGATGTGCACATGATCAAGAAGGTTGAAAGCGAACCTTCTTGCGGGATCGCGGAGGAATAGATCTAGTGTGGTGCAGGTCGACATCGGGGTCCACAGTGGATGGAAGCCGATCAGGGTCGACAGAGTGAAGGTCCTCATTGGCCCTAGGGTGTGAAGGCACAGACGGATCAGTGAAAGAAGTGCGGCTAGGTCCGGCCTTGGGAGTCTCGCTGATATCAAAGTGGAATGGGATGAACTCATCATCATCGGAAGTAGTGTACTCAGAGTCGTCCTGCGAGGAGTCATCCAGGTCAAAACCAAAAGGCACGAACTCATCGGTGGAAGTAGTCGAACTCTGTTCGTCCTCTATAATCTCAACTGGATCATCTTTTTCATCAAAAGGTCCGAATCTATGAAGAAAAGCAACTAAATCAAATTCGGCCTTTGGCTCATCAGTATCTATATGGACAGGAGCGGACTCATCAGTGGAAGTAGTCAGAGCATGCCCGTCCTGTATAGTCTCTAAATCCGCCCTCCGCTCAATGGTGTCAATCGTGTAGATCTCGCGGATGTCATCAACACATCGCCAAGTCACGTAAGAAGGAACGTCGAGGTCCATGCTTTCCGAGTCTTCCTCAACAGGGAGGAATTCTCGGGTCTCAGTGGAATCCAATAGGCAGCAAAATTCTCTGATAGTATCATCAAGGTCATGGTCCTCGAGGTCAGCCAAGATAGGTGCGGTCACATCAGGTGCAGGACTCTGGTCGACAATAGGTGCAGTGATCAACACTTCGCTCTCGTCAGCAGGACAGAAGCGAATCTCTCCTGATCCGTAATCAATAACGACCCTCGTAGAGGCGAGGAATGGTCGTCCCAGGATGATTGGAGAGTGCTCCCCTGTGGAGGTCTCCATGGGCAATACGACAAAGTCAACATGGTAGCTCGTGCCCTGAATCAAAATAACGGCATTTTCAAGGATACCCTTCGGCCTCTTGATAGACCCATCAGCAAACTGAACGATCATCCTGGTTTTCTTTAGAGGCCCTAAGTGAAGAGACTGTACCAGCGAGAAGGGTACGATGCTAGTCGAAGCACCGCCGTCTAGGAGAGTGCGATCACATGTGAAGTCAGAGATGGTGCAGCTAATGAAAGGTGTGGCAGTGTTCCTCTTCTTGGGAATGGGACGGTGTGTGATGGCGTGGGCCGTGGCCATGGTCAAGATATGACGCTCAGATCTGCTCCTCCGCTTTCTCTTCTTGGGAAGAGGAGAAGATAAATCGGTCATGGCCTGCTGAAGTGGGGCACGGATAATCTCATGAATGGTGGCCACCACTTCGGGTTCAGTCAGCATTTTTTTGAATTTTTGGACCTCCTCCATACAAGGGAGAAAGTCGGAATCAGCATATACACGAGGCTTGCCAAGAGCAGTCTGGACAGCGGCATCCTCGGGGTCAAAGGTGGGACAAGGTGTGAATGAATGTGTGGACAAAGGATCTGGCAAGTGAGCGCTCTCCTCATAGTCTGACTCGACCAAAAGTCTCCCAATCTCTTTTTGTGTTTTTAAATTTTTCTCATTTTTTTGTATTTTGGGCGATTGCAAGCTCTCATGGAAATCCTCGAGTGAACCCATATCATCAAATGGTGGTATATCATGGTCGCTCTTATTGGTACTAGTGAGGTGGTCAATCCTCTGTCTCATATGATCCATCATCTGGGTCAAGTGCTCAAGGGTGGACTCCATGAAAGGTGACTCCAACAGCTCGGCCTCGGGTGGATGTGAAGGTGGAGAATACGGAAGTGGAGGTGGGTGTGGATAGAAATCCGAGGTCTGATACTGTGGCTGAGGCGGATATGTACAGAAGTCAGGAGCAAAGTCCTCCTGGAAAATAGGAGGTGGACCAGCTGGAGTGAACGAATGATCCTCAAAGTCCGGATAAAATACGCTCCAGTCGGCCATCTCGAAACAAAGGAAGAATGATCGGGAGAGCACGACGGTCAAGTCAAGAGAGTAGAAAAGAAGGCGCAAATGCGTAGGGATGATCTAGGACACACACAAAACAATCACAAGCAAAAATGAAAACAAGTCAAACCCTCAATTCACCTACTCAACTCGGTGAAGACCACAAATGCGGTCTTTTTATCTTGTTTGTTTTAGAGTTAGGTGAGAAGTCCAAATTTGCACAAACACTTAGGGGGCTGAATATGGGATTTGGGCACTAACCTTAGTGTGTGCGTGAGCAAGTAAAATGAAGACAATGAGGGGATTACTCGCCCCAATACAAGATGTTTTCTTTTTGATCGGTTTTAGGGTCAAGTAAAATTAGCAGTCCCAATTTTATTAATTATCACTTTTTTTGGATTTTTAGTAAAAATGCACGTTCCTATCGGGGAGTCAATTCCTTTAAGCTCCTATGTGATCAAAATCAGAGGTAGAGGAGCGGGAAAGCAATGCAAGCGGCAAAACGATGATGAATGCTAAAGCGTAAATGCTCACCTTGCCTCCAGCACTCTACATGCAAGGATGCTCAGCAGAATTGAAACCTATCTATATGCAAATTCAAAGCCGATGAAATCGCCCTAAGTTCAGAAATTGCTATTAGCGGGAAGAACCACAAGTTGACGACCAATCCTCAACCCTAGAGTCCGGTCTAGGCTCACCCCTCCTCTGCTCAACACACTTCAGTTTAGGAGAAAGTGCTTTGCGGGGAGAGCTCGCGGCGCGGCAGATTGAAGGTGATGGTCAACTGTTTAAAATTTTTGACTAAGTCCAAACGAGACTATAGATGCATGCAAGATATTAGGTGTTTGGCCTTAGTCTATCGCAAGCAATCCTAAAAGCTAAGGGCTCAATCACACAAAAGAAATGAAAAATAAAACCGGAAAACAAAATAAAAATAAAAAAAATGCGATGAAAAGCCGACAACACCGCGGGAGCCCCCAAGTGAACAATCACTTGGAAATTAGGCTCGAATGTCCAAGTACGGGGGTACCTGTATTATTACAATTAATAGGCCGCTCTCTCACTTAAATTACAAAAACAAACACAAGGAAACAAATGCAACAACCACTGTGGAGCTTGGTCTACAAAAATCCTCTTCGTCTCCTCGGTGCTCGGCTAGCAGATGCCGGCTTCATGTGGGTGCGTAGGCGCCTAGGGTGGAGCGCCTCCCTCGATCCGCGGTTCCTCGCACAAAGTCAACAAAAGAGAAGGTTAGACAGCTCAAGAGATAGATCAAAAATAAAGAAAATAAAATAGCAAAAATAAAAGCCGTGAAATAGACAATCAATCACAAACACAAACAAGACCTGAACTACGCGCTGTTGCTCCCCGCCAACGTCGCCATTTGTTTAACCAAGAAAAGTCAAGCGGACGTATTGATCCACAAGGCGGATCAACAGTCGATGCGGTGACCGCTCGAAAATCCGGATTAAAACAACAATTAACCCACGACAAATATATCAAGCAATGAAAGTAAATGTGCGTAGTTAAAATTTATTATAACTCTACAACAAGATGTGTATAGTGCAAGTATGTGTAGAGGTCGAACATAGGGAGCAGACAGGTAGGAGGGGGCAAAAATTGCTCAAAATGTGTGTGAAGGTGATCAAGTGTCTACTAAGCTAATTTTTGTGGGTTTTTAATTTTTATATTTTTTTATTTAATTTTTTTATTTTATGTTTTTGTATTTTGATTTTTAATTTACTGATTTTATATTTTCTTTTTATATTTTATATATTTTTTTATTTTCTTTTTCAATATTGGAAAATAAAGACAATGTAACAAAAGGGAAAAGGAGGTATTTATAAAAGCGGATAAAAATATTCAAAAATAAGCAAATAAAGTCTTTTTGGTCTTTTTATACTTTTTTACTATTTTTGTGATTTTTGGGTAATTTTTAGAATGTTTTTGGTATTTTTAATTAGCAAAATAAAGCAAACAGTGAATAAAATGCAAGGCTGAAACTTAAAATGGAGAAATAAAATAGAAAACAGTAACAAAAATTCTCTAAGTTAATTTTCAATGAAAGATAATGA